>WOXC01010513.1:0-112500 GCA_011680675.1 Gymnobelideus leadbeateri
TCACCTCTTCCTCTTAGAACTTCCAGCTTCCTCCAAAGAACAGATCAGATGTTAACTGTTAGCTGACACCTTTCCAATTCTCTTAGATATCACTGCCAGATAATTTCCCCAAATCACCTTGAATTTATTTTGAATATGCTTTATGTACATTTATATGTGCACATGTTGTCTCCTCTGGGAGAATGTGAATTACTTGAGAGTAGGTATTCTTTCATTTATATCTTTGTATAGTTAGTGTTTGTAATACAGTTAAAGACAAAGTAATATTTTAATCAATGCTTATGGATTAGTTAAATAATAGCTATATGGCAATGGGCAAGTCCCTTAATTTTTCAGGGCTCCATTTACCTCATCTAAAAAGTGGGAATAAAGTGATAATTTCTTAACCACCTCCCCTGTAGGTTTGTTGTGAGGAAAGGACTTTGCAAATCCTAAAGTACTATAGAAATATAGGTTACATTTGTATAATGCCTCGAAGACCTTGCAGCACAATTTCTTTTTGATACGGCGGAAACTGTGGCAAAGTCATATGCTGCCAATCAGAGGGGGACCAATCACATTTAAATTTGAAAAGAGAACAGCTAAAAAATGTTAAATTGTAAAAATTCACCTAAGTGAGATCATTAGAAAATAAATTCATTTAAGTAGGTATATGGACTTTTTAAAAAAAGTTTATATAGGTTCATAATCTGTAAGTAATACTTTATTCTTAACATTATCTTGCATACTAAGTTATTTATTAGAAGCAGAGGTGAAGGTAAATGCTGAGACATTTGACTATAAAAATGAAATCTGTCAAGAAAAATAACTATCATACAACTAGATAGCTCCTTTGTTTAGTGCCACTTTTGTGTGTGCCTAGATTCCAAGTACCAAGCATACTCTTCCTAGAATTTCCTCCTGGATAGAATGAACTTGATCATTTTCTGTGCCATTTTCAAACTCAAAAATAAGATTAAGCATCCTCCCAAGATTGAAGACTAAATGTACAGGACCCAAGGCCATGTCATAACAACCTCCCAGAGACAAGATAAAAATTTTGCTTAAGGCAAGAAATGTAATGAGGACAGTCCACACCAGCATAAGTACTTATGGGCACAGATTCGAAAAATAATATCTTGAATTTCTGAAATATCAAGTATTTTCTCCTATAGAAGTTCAACATACTCCTCATTATCCCAAGTAAACTGAAAATGGTGTATAGTAGGTAAGTCAGGGGTATCATAAGTGGGGTGCATAGTGTTCCATTAGTAATTAAAAACTAATTAGGGCATAGCAAATATACTTAATTCAAAATCTATCCTGGGCATAATATGATTTTTTGATGATTTAGAATGTACAAGCAGTGCTTGAGGGTCGTCAATATGTATTTAAACTCTTACCGTATTCCAGGCGCCTCTTCTCAATATTCATAGTGGGACAAAGGCACCTATATTCGTAGAGTGTTAAAAGTAGAAAAGCTTTAAAGATTTAGTAAAACGTTCTCGATTCATAGATGATGAAACTGAGTCCCACAGACATGATGACACAAGTCATACAACAAATATGTGGTGGAGGAAGGTTAAAAATCCAGTATTTTTCAGTTCACAGTCCAGAACTTTGTCCCTTGTACAAATTCACCACTTTGACCTTTTTCCAGTGAACAAAATCAAAATTCCTTCTCTGATGTCTACTAACTACACCTGAACCTGACCAAAAATTTTAATAGCATCATTAAAGAAGAAAATTCCAAAAAAAATAATGGAAGTCACCTTCTTAAATGCTGCAATATTAATCTATAAAGAATAATCAAAACTAAATGCATCTCTAGATGGTGGACAAGAGGTGGGTAGATGAATCTTATGTGACTCATTTGTAGTTGAAGCAACCAGTGAAGTGATATGAGTATTGTTTTTTTCAAATTAGACTTTCATTGATAACAAGTTAGAGCCAAAACCTAGGAAGCCAAACCTAGGAAAGTGATTGATTTTGTTGATGTCTGGTTTTTTTATTAGTTTTAATTACCAATCCTTGATGTAGCTCAAACACTCCTCAACAACGAAATGCACCCATGGTCAAAAGACATTCATTTCTATCTATAATTAAGTTTATTTTGATTTCAGTTACTTTTAAACTGGCTAGGATAAATACATCACTTGAAAATATGTCACTTATCTTTAATGAACAGACATTTGCATAGATATGAAATACTTGCTTAGAATAACTTTTGATCTCAACTTTTTCCCAAGGGAATTTGGTCAACCTCAAGTATATACCCTATAATATTGGTTAACTATGATAAACAAGTAAAAGAATTCATAGAGGTGATCCTATTGGTAGTTTGCTGGAGGATCAATAGAAAGATTATCATTGAACTTGATAAAACATCAACCTTGCTAAAAACCATGGGCCTTCTTGAGGACAGAGTAATGCTATTGTTATCATTGGCCTCATCATATAGAAAGAAGATGTGAGAATTCAGGGAACAGAAAAAGAGCAAATTAGAGAACAGATTTTTTAAAGGAGAAGTGAAAAAAGTGGGGGTTGGACAAAATTCCCTGAACTACTTTTTTCAATTTTAAGAATTTATTAAAAAGAAGAGTGCAGGGGCTGCTAAGGTGGTGCAGTGAGTACGAGCGCAGGACCTGGAGTCAGAAGGACCCGGGCTAGGTTCTGGCCTCAGAAAATTATCACCCTGATGGGGCGGCTGGTCAGAAGGACCTGAGTTCGGATCCAGCCTCAGACAACTCACACACAAACAAAAACCTAGCCATGTGAACTTGGGCAAGTTACTTAATCCCAATTGCCCTCTAAAAAGAAAAAAAAAAAAAAAAAAAAGAAAGAAAGAAAGAAAGAAAGAAAGAAAGAAAGAAAGAAAGAAAGAAAGAAAGAAAGAAAGAAAGAAAGAAAGAAAGAAAGAAAGAAAGGAAGGAAGAAAGAAAGAAAATTATCACCCACAGATAAAGAAATAATTAGCCGTGTAACCTTACACAAGTTACTTAACCCCAATTGCTGAAGAAGAAGAAGAAGAAGAAGAAGAAGAAAAAGAAGAAGAAGAAGAAGAAGAAGAAGAAGAAGAAGAAGAAGAAGAAGAAGAAGAAGAAGAAGAAGAAGAAGAAGAAGAAGAAGAAGAAGAAGAGTGCAAAGGAAAACAACAAAGAAATACATATGGTGGGGAGAGGTAAAATTTCCAGTATCCAATGTGACAAAGCTCTACAGGATCCTAGGAGTTTACAAGTTTATGAATACATACCTGGCAAACCTTATGTTGTGTTTGTGTAACCTCAACTTTTCCTTAACCAATCAACCAATAAATAAAAACAGCATTTATTAAGTGTGTGTCAGATACCAGACATTAAAATGAACATTAAAGGCAATCTTAAAATGAACAAGATATCATGGAGGGGTAACCAGACTTATCATCTAGTTCCAGTGAAAGAAATTATGTATCTTTGTGATAGCGTGTAATTATAGACTGCTTCCAGTATTCATATTTTAGTTCCAGTTGGTTGATGCATTTCTTACCATTCAAGAAGACCTGGATCCTTCAAAACTCAATATCTGAATCAATAACTCTGATTTGTTGGTACTACAGCTGCTTCCAATGATACCAGTGATTTTTTTTCTATTTTTCTTTCACTTTGTACTGGGCAGCTAGGTGGTCCTGTATCTAGAGTTCTAGACCTGGACCAAGGAAAATCTGAATTCAAATCTAGCCTCAAACTACTCTAACCTTATAACCCTAGACAAGCCACTTCACAGCTATCTGCCTCGGTGTCATTATTTGTAAAATCAGGAAAATAGCAGCACTTACCTCCCAAGATTATTATAAGGATGAAATGAGGTATTTGTAAAATGTGCAAACATTAAAGCTCCATATGAAGTGCTAGCTGTTAGTATTAGAATGAAAGCACCAAGGCAAAACCAGAAGCTGAGCTGATATTACTTCCTCCAAGAATTTAAACACACTACTAAATAAATGAAGCAAGAAGAAGGGAGTTTGTGTGACCTTCTGAAGTCTTAGAAGATGGACACTAATCTTATTAAGCAGACCTCAAATGATAAATAACCTTGTGACACATGAGATAGAAAAAATGATATATGACCTAGAAGCCTGATTTTTTAAAAAGTACATTTATTGATCTGTTTTAAAAATTCTCTAGTTGTGATAGTCAACCAGTTCAAGAGCCATTTTATTCATAAGAATTAATAATGAAGCAAAGAAATAAAACATTAATTTTCCACATTTAAAATATCATTATCATCATGACTCTCTATTTTTTACTTTAAGCAGTGGTGTATAAAAATGATTGAAAATGTAGCTCTATCCCTTAATTTGACAGGAATATCTTTCATTATTCAAATACTAGCTAAGATTAGAATCAGATTTCCTTATCCTATTACAATTCTTTTTATACTGCTATAGCTTTACAAGACTAAGGTGGGCTAATTAAATTTTATCCCTTAATGAGTTCAACTTGGTGACTGCAGATCAATGAGTTTTTCTTTGGAACATTTTATTAGCCATTTCTCTTATAAATTATAGATATGCCCATTGACATCCTATTGGTTGTTGCTTTTCATTTTGAAAGAGAACCAAAATGGCATCACTATGTTGGGGGTAAAGGTACAGCATGTTTATTTGTGGCTTATCAGACAAATATGATCTCTGAAAGCTTTACCACAGGTCAGGCACAAATAGTTCTTGTGAACATTTGGAGTGCACATGTTTCTAAATGTGTGCATTTTGTATTTCTTTTGGGCTACTTCAATTCTGCTTTGCTCATAAAGTATAGCACCTACTTTGATACAAGCACACCATGCTTGGCATTCCTGTGCCAGTATCTCCCATGTTTCAATCAATTCCAAAGTTCTTCACAGAGACTTTGAGAATGTCCGTGTATCACTTCTTTTGTGCTTATCTTATGTGAGTTCTCTCTAAAATCATATTTTAGGCAAATGGACTTTTGGCATTTGAACAATAGGGCCATGCTGTCAGACTTATGCTTTCTGCAGTAGTTTTAATGTTTGGCACTTCAGCTAGAGAAAGGACCTCAGAGTCTGGTACCTTATCTTACCAGGTGATCTTTAAAATCTTCCTAAGACAATTCAAATGGAAATAATCAAATTATCTGTCATAGAGCTGGTATACTGTCCAGGTTTTACAAGTATATAACAATAAGTTCAGTACATCAGTTCTGTAGGCCTTCTTTTTTCTCCTACACTTTCCTTCAGAGACTCCCAAAAACTTAGTTAGCTCTGGCAATATTTGCGTTAATCACATTATATGTCTACATCTCTGGAAATTATACTTCCAAGGCAAGTGAATGTAATCACAGCATTCACAGTTTCTCCTTTTGCTGTAACCAATGTTTCCATATATGGGATGGTGAAGTGCTGGCTGGTGGAGAACCTCTATTTTCTTGGTTTTGGTTGTTAGGCAAGAATTAGCATAAGCAGCAGAAGATCAATCCATACTTTGTTCCATCTAAGCCTCAGAGGTTGCATTGAGTGTGCAATCATCTACCAACAAAAAATCATGTACCAACCAACTCTCCCTCCACTGTAACCTTGGCTTGTAGCCTTTTCAAGTTAAATAATTTACCATCAGTGCAGCAGTTGATTTTGATGCCATTTTGGTCCTCATCGAGTTCTTCTGACAACATCACAGAAAACCTCATGCTAAAAAGTATGGGAACAAGCATACCACCCTACTTCGATCCATTGATGACTGGGAAAGTGTAAGATTATTGTCCATTATCCAGAAATCTTGCAAGCATATGATAATGAAACTGCCATGCAATACTGATGAACTTCTCTTGGAAAACAGCTTTTGTCATAATTTTCCACAAGCCCTTACAACTGACGGTGTCAAAGGTTTTTCTTAGATCTGAGTGTTGTGTACAGACAGAGTTCTACTCCTAGCTATTCTTCTATAGTTGTAAAGTAGCAAACATTATATCAACCATTCCTTAGCCCTTTCTGAAGATATACTGGCTCTCAGGTAGATGACCATCTTTCAGGTGAAGGATCAGCCTGTAAAGGAGGGCTCTGGGAAGATTACTGATGTCAATGACTAAGAGAGAGATTCCCCCACCCCCACCATGATTACCACTGGACAACCTATTTCCTTTATAGAGATGAACAATTGAAGCATCCTTGAACTCCTGGAGGATAACTTCTTCTTGCCACATAAGTCAGAAAATTTCCATCAGCTTTTCTATGAGCAGTAAACCTTCACCTTATAAATCTCAGTTGGAATAGAATCATCACCAGGAGCTTTGTCACACAAGAGGAGCCTAATGACATCCAAAACCTGTTCAGTTGGAGTTCAACTAGAGAGGGACTGACTTCAAACTCAGGTTGAAGAGTTCAGCATTGATTGTATTATTCTGTTGAGAACATTATGGAAGTGTTCAGTCCATTTCTCAAGAATTATATCCTTATCACTGATCAGTGTGACTCTATCAGCATTGAATAGTTGAGATATACCAGAATTCTTTGGAACATACATAGTCTTCATGGCATCACTAAAGTTCTTTGGATCATTACTATTGGCATGAAACTTAATTTCATCTGCTTTCTTACCAAGAATCTTATATCTCTCTGAGTTTCACTTGCACTTTTCTTTTGGTGGAATTAAATGCTGCCTTCTTAGAGATGGATGAACTATCCTGCTGATAGTTCCCATGGAGTTCTTGTCTTTCATTTAACAGCTTCTGAATTTCCCTATCATTTTAATCAAGCCAATCTTGATATTTGTGAAAAGTAAATGCAGTGCTATACACCAATCTCTAAAAGCTGTCTATTTATTTTCTTTTCCACTGTTGCCAACTATGTGTTGGCTTAACTTTCACTCCAAGTTAACAGCAAACTGTATCCTCTAGAAGAAGCACTCAAATCTATTGACATCGAATCTTCTCGTAGTCATTTTGTTTTGGCCCCACCACTTTTGTTGAATGTAAATATTTAGCTCAAAGAGAATAATTCTATGATAGGCCCAGTTCTCTACACCACATATAACTTCAATCATTCTCATACCCTGTCTGTCTTTTGTCCTTAAAATTGCATGATTTATTAAATACAAATGTTTGCTGTAAGAGTGAAAAGTTTTATTGAAGACAGTGATGGTGATAAGAAGGTCATGAGAGGCACAAATATTTAGTAGCAAGTTGCTCTTTCCAACTCCATTCCTCCCAAGGACACCCTGCTATGTTTGGTAGTCAGTGCCTACTCTGGCATTAAAGTCACCTAGAATTATAAGCTTATGCTATTTTGACACATTGATAATGAGGGCCTTTGGGTCTTCATAATTTTTTTCCTTTTATCTCATCAGAGTTTATCATGAAAGGAGCTTACACACTTGATGATGGTGGTGTGGCACTTTCCTACAAGTGACAATCACATTGTCATATGTCTGTTTTTCACTCTGTTTGGTAGTTAAATGCATGGGTAAGTTCTTCATCTTTGATGGTTCTCTTCAAAGTTTCCACCAAATTATTCAAGCATACAGTTTATGCCATTTTATTAACAACTATATCTACACATATATATTGTGTATATCATATATGTATACAAATTATTGACTAAATTAGTTTTGATTGCAAAACCTACACCAGCTTCATTGTGTTCCTCATCACTACAGGTACTCCAATAAAAAAGGAAAAAAAAACAAAACAAAACAAAAAAAAAAGTGTATCTGCTTTTAACTTCAGAAAACTAGACTTGATTTGCCAGCCTTGGTTCATGCAGAACTATTTGAGTTCTCTCACAATGAAAGCGTTTAGGTCACTGGATTTCATGTCATCCATAAGCATTCACACATTTCATGTACTGATCACAAGTGGTATCATTTTTGCAATTTTTTGTATGCTTTTTGTTTGTTTGTTTTGACCACCAGATATAATCCCTTGCCATGGCAAGCAGACCAAGGTTGGGTGAAGTAGACAATTTTAAAGCACCTTTTCTAACTCCTTCCTTATAACAGGAAGTGAGAAGTGTTTTAAAAAGACTGCTCAGACACCTAGGGGCTGACAAATCTCTTTGCTTCTTCAGTCCAGTGAGGAGGCAGCCTTATTTCCTGAATTGCCTGTGTGCAGGGTGGTGATTATAGTTTCCAGTATATCCACACCTGCTGCTTCATGACTAGTTTGTTGCCACAGGACTTTGAGGTAAGCAAGAATGGTAAAATACTATTGGTGATATCTTTGACTCCTGGATTTTAGTGAGGCAGAGTTGTGTGATGTCCTCAGCCACATTCTCTCTTCCAGTCATTGGAAACCAATGGTAAGACTAAAGTCAATATGACTGGAAATGGCTGAGGATATAATGGATTGTCTTGGTGTCTTCAATGTCTAACGGAGATCTAAGTGTTCCATAGCACCTGCTTCAGCCACCATTCTGCTATTTAGTTATGACTCCATTCAATGTTGAAATGCCCAAATAATTCAGATTAAGTAATACTATTGATTTGCATGTCAATGAAACTTTTTTTTCCCCTCAAAGAATAATAAGCCTCATCAAAGAAAAGGAAACTTCACAGACTACTCTGTGAGGAACAGAGAAATGAAAACATTAGGTATATGATGTCAAGAAAAACAAACATTGCAATGCGATGGAAAAAAAAAGCGAACTTAAATTCAGGAGATCTGGGATCTAGTCCTTTTTCTGATATTAATGATGTGATTGTAGGAAGTTATTCAGTCTCCCTCATCACAGTTTCCTCATACTTCAAATTTGAAGAATAGTATCTGCTTTTGGCCTTTCATGGAGTCATTTGGGGGGGGATCACTTTAAAATGCCGATAGTGCTACAAAATATAAGGTATTGTTTTCTATGAAGTACAAAGGTTGAAAAGGATGAGTTCTTCATCTTTCATGGTTCTCTTCAAAGATTCCACCAAATTATTCAAACATACAGTGCATGCCATTTTTATTAACCAACTATATCTACACATATATCATATATATAATTCAGTATATCATGTATGTATATAAATATGCATGCTTAAACAAAAAATAGCAAAAATGGCAATTGCTGCTAAACAATTCCCTCTAATTATAAAAAACATTAACAAATAATAAATACTTAACAAAATTATGGAATTTCATTATTCATACTATTCTGGGTCTTATGCCATGATCTTCCAAAACTCAGTGGTCATGTATCACACCAAGTAAAAAGTAACAGCTTCTTTATATCCTGGTATAAAGGTCACCTCAAAACTAAATCAAAATCTCAATTAACTCTCGGCCACAATAATTTGCCTTCCAATTTGATTATACTGATGGGATTAGTAAGAACTCACTCAGAGGAGATAATCAAGGCTTCCAAATCAAAAAGGAACTATCTGCATGCTGATAATATACCCCAAGGATGTTAATGACAGCAAAAGAAAGCACAGGGATAATGATGATAATGATGTTGACGATGATGATGATTATACATAATATTTATATTCTGATTTCAAATTTATTAAGCACATTATCTCTGTTACCTCATTTAATCCCCATAGCATCCTTCTTAGAGCTATTATTGTCACAATTTATAGAAGAGGAAAATAATCCTGAAAGAGATTAAATGACTTCTCCAACATTACACTGCTTGTAAATGTCTGCAATAAGATATGAAGTTAAGGTCTTTCAGATTCTAAGTCCAACACTCGAAACATTGTGCTGATTTCCAAAGTCCTTTTTATCGTCTTTCCCCCCATAAACATGCTTCTTCTATTTTATGTTTGGAGAAGCTGAGAATCAGAAATATTAAATAACATTACTTTGATCATATGACCATTAGGTAGAAGATTTGAGATTAGTAACTCCTATTTACATAAGTACTCCACAATCTATACACTAAACAACTCTCCATACATATAAACATATTGGTAGCAGGATAATGTATGATAATACAAAGGTAGAAACCTAATATGTAACAAAAAAATTAGAAGTTATGGGTGCCACAGAACACTGCTGTAATGTAAAGAATGATGAAATGTCTGAGAAATATGGCAAGACCTAAACTGCATACTGCTAAAGTAGGACCTAAATAAATTATATTCATTGTGTCTAAGGTCAACAATGAGATACAACAAAACTCAGTTTAAATGATCATTTTAATTCCATGCTATTAAAGCCAACCAATAAACTTTCCTTTCTGTTAATAGTTGCTAACTTATTAACATGTAAAGCAGCATGCCCTTATTAGTTAAAATCATGATATTAAGTAGTGCTGTTTAATTATTTCTAGGCAATGTTATTTGTTATGAAGTTTGTGTCACTATTGAAAAGTAGCAATATTCTGAAGTTGATTCTGAATGTCAGTTATTCTTGGACAACTACAGTCTCAAAAAAAATGAAAATAAAATTTTGCCCAGAGAAGGGACAAATACTGGGCATAAATAAGCCAAAACACATTACTAACAAAGAACTGAGCATTAATGGTTGAGTTATCCTAGGGCTGAATTACTAGAAATGAAAAAAAAAAGATGTTATAGTCATCTGATGAGAGTAATGAGTAAGGATTCAACAATTTTGTGCTTCACCAATAGCCACATGATTTTAATAAACATAAAAAAGCCTCCAAAAAACATTAGATTGATGATTTTTCGGGGATTTGTGGGAGGGCATGGATGAAAGTTGCACAAAAACAGAAGACATAAATAGTTTTTTATCTACTCTGATGGAGAGAGTACCCTAATTGATGAGATCACAGATCTGTTGGAGAATTATAGCAGAACTCCAAACAGATTGAAGTTAGTAGTGAGGAATTATCTGACAGAAAAACACAACTTGTGACTGTTTTTTAATGAGGTTATTAGACCATTTGCTGTCATTGTTAGAATCATCAGATTTAAACTTTTACAACTCCTCTGTGTTGACCAATTCCCTTGGAGGCCTAGCCCATATTGTAAGCTTTATCAGAATTATCACTATATGTCACTCTAAAAATGTATAGTATGTTTGCCAATATTTTGTTTTATTCAAATGAATAATTTGGAATATTCATGCTTACCCTACCTCCACCACAATCATTATTGTTCACCTCACCCACAACTCTGTGCCAAATTGTATTAACTGAAGAGAAGAATGGATATTGTTTTGAAGACTTTTTAGAACACAAGTACAATCTTCACTACTTCATGGTCAAAGGGACATTTCTTAATAATTAATTTTATTTTTTTTTACTCTTTCGAACAAGGAGGCAGGGCAATTGGGGTTAAGTGACTTGCCCAAGGTCACATGGCTAGTAAGCGTTACGTGTCTGAGGCCAGATTTGAACTCAGGTCCTCCTGACTTCAGGGCAAGTGCCCTATATACTGCACCACCTAACTGGCACTGTTTCTTAGTAATTGATGACACAGTTCCTCTTCCTTCCCCTCAAATACCCAAAGCAACATTATGACTTCAAAATAGTTGATTATAAAATTGTGATCATGTCAGGTATACAGAGGAAAGGACAATGGGAAAAAGTCCTTGGATTTTATGTTGTTATAAAGCATCTTTTGGATAATGACCATCATGAACACCATAGAGCAATAGCAGCTATGGCAATTTCTGAATTTATTAATGAAATCTGATTTAAGTATCTTTTTCTTTACAAATTGGATTTTAGATATGCTACATTTTTTTAAAAGATAAGTAATCCCTTGTTTTCTATCCATCAAAAAAGATATAGACAATAGAGTATGCTATAGTCTGTATTTTGTTATTGACATATAATCTCCAGCTAAATTCCCAGCTTCAGAAATGTCAGTGGAGAAAGCGCAAGCACCCAGATTGACAGCAGCACTGGCCTTTAGTACTGCCATTGACCTCCTTTTTGTGGAATCCCAATGCTGCTCTCTTTTACAGTCTGGGTAAAATAGGTCCTTTTCCATGGCAACAACCTGAGTAAAACAATTGAAAAAGGATGGAGCAGGATAGTACCACATGAAATATCAAGTTTAAGCTTTTTGTATTATCTTGAAATACATTTTCTTTTTTTCTAAATTCTTTACTATTTTCATAAACTTGAGTTAGGCTATTAATTATACAATAAAGTTTAGGATAAAGTACATTGGTCAAGGAGTCAGAAGACTAGGGATATAGTATTGACTTTACCAATGAATTTGACTTTTAAAAAATCAAATTATTTGCAAGGACCATAGGACTTCCCCCTGCAAAATTAAGGGGCTAAATGAAATGGCCTTCCACCACTAAAAATTATATGAATATATGTTACTACCAAAATTATAATAGTAAAAATGGCAGTATGAATGACAACATGACACAATGGATTAAGAGATGGTCTCAGAGGTAGAAAAACTTTGATTCAAGTATGATTTTTGGAATATACCTGCTATGTAATTCTGACCAAGTCCCTTAAAATTCCAGCACATCAGGAAACTCTCAATCTGTAAGTTGCAAAGAAGATGCTATTTTGCATTGTGAGAGGTAGCACTATACCAAGGTTCCCTACACTGATGCAATTACAGGTCAGTTCAAATAAGAAAACATACACATAACTGCATCAAACATACTAGAGTTAAATACTTCCCTATCACAATGTCTTAAATGTAGTAGGTGCTGTATGAATGTTTATTCATTGATTAGTGATACTACCTTTAGTTAAAGATGAACCAAGTTCCAAGGCAAGATATGAGCCTATGAAGGAAGCCTAGTTTCTGTTTTGACACTAAACTAGCTTCAATATCTTGACCAAAGGATCAGTTGAAGTGAATGTGAGTGTTTTTGCCTTTCTTTGTGACCCCAGTATAAGCACAATTGCCTGAAACATAGCAAATGCTTAATAAATTCTGGTCAATAACTTGATATCTATAGTGTTAAATGTCTTGCAGACTTATATCATCATTAGATAAATATTTTTGTCAAAGAAACATGGGTGTTTGACTCAAGAAAAGTTTAGGATTCTCAAAAAGCAATCTAGCCAAAAATCCTGTCCTTGTTCAACTCTGATTCCATATCATGACCAAGGTACAATGATTATCCATCATCTTATATATGTATGCATATATGTATACATATGCTATGCCATATATGTGCATATATAATGCATGTATATATTATTATGTATATAGTATCTGTGTGTGTATATATATATATATAGTGTTCTGGCAGATGAGCTCTATACGTTAAATATCAAACAATATCATTATTTATATAATATGAATATTTTGGTTTTCCTTTTTGCATTGTGAAGGAAATTTTCTGAGTTATCATTTAGGAAGCTATCTAATGTTTTTTTGCTTGAGTTCATTCAACAAAGTATCATCTACAAACAGGATAATCTAGATAAGCTCATAATCTGATGCAAGGATCTCTTCAACTTGGACTCCTACCTTGCTATCTTCCATGATTGTTGTAAATATCTTTGGTGAGTATACATCTAACTATTTTAATTATCATATTATACTAATAATTAGAAATAATCAAACAATCTAATTCTATTGATATATCTCTCAAGGAATAACATAATTGTTATGCATCTGCATAAGAATCAACTTGGAGAAAAATATTTAAAATGGAATTTTTCTCAAGAAATCAAATCTTCCCTTTATAGTCAGCAGCCAATAAGCACAGTAATGGTCTTATTTTCTTTATATCATTTAGTCAATGAGGTGATTAAAGTAGAGAAAACCAAAATGTATTAAGCACCCCATATGTCAGGCATTGTGCAGGTGGTATCTATTACAAAAACAAAAACAAAACAAGAGTCTACCTTCAAGGAAATTTGGAAGAAAAATAATTAAAAGAAAAATATATGCAAAGTCTTTTATTAGTTTTAGCTGTGTGAAAAATTGCAGTAGGTATGGAAATGAAGAAGAGTACCTTGTAGGAGGTGGCACTTGGATTGAATCTTAAGGATCCTAGAGTTCTTAGAATTAGACGTGAGAAAAGAAAATATAAAGATGTACTCTACTATAGAGTATAACTTACAAATAACTCTCTACTCCCTTCTAATAATCTCATTAAAAATATCCTTACTGCTTGTAGAGTATTTATGACAATTTCATTTTATAAAGTTTAGAAAGTGGCTATATGGTTTGGTAGATACTGATGTTCTCTTGGCCACTTAATATTTTTGGTGAGAAAAAGTTTCAAGTTCCTAGTATCACTCCATGATTTTGATCTTTTCTGAGAAATCAAACCAAAACAGAACAAACAAAAAACCACTGAGTGAAAGCTCAATGTATGTGTGTACACATACATATGTACATATGTTCACATACATATATACACTTTAACACACATTTTATCTTCATATATACATATACTTGCATACATATACACACATGAAAATATGTGTACATATATACATACACACATACACATACATACATCCAAGAAGCCAATAAACTCATTAAAGAATATGTTTGGGTAACATCACAATAACAACTGTAATGTGACAACTCTTGTAAAAGAAGAGGAAGAAGAATGAGGTGAGAAAATGTATCTTGACTTCTGAAATATTGAGGCTTGAAGCATCCTGCAGGCACAGACTGAAACCCATGCATTAGAATGAATACAGATGAACCTGGAAGATTATGCAGGAAAACTTTTTCAAAGCAAATTTCTTTTCTTCAGCCACCCAGGAGATAAGAAACATCGAAAACAGTCATTTTCATTGTTCTTTATTAGATAATTCATATTTTTTAGTTTTCTATTGTAAATTTCTCTGATTACAGTAGTATCAACTGTTTTAAAGGTTTCCAGTATTTTCCAAGAATTAAACAGGAAGTTAGTAAAAATTAAAATCCTCAAAATATCAACATTTTCCCAAATGGTCTTTTTTTCAACTTAAAGTTCAGAGAACTCTAGATTTAAAATTAGAAGACACTTTTTAAGGACATCAGCTCGACAACTTCATTGAACTGATGAGGAAAACCCAGAGAAGTTAAGTGATATGCCCAAGGTAATTTAGGAAACAAGTAGCAGCCAGAAATCCAAACTTGGTCCTCTGACTCCAAATAAAGTGTTCTTTCCATCATATCACTATTTCTATCAAAAAGTTATATAGCAAGAGCAGAAATTTATAAATTTCTAGTGTATCTCAATGTAATTTTACAAATATAAAACTTCTTTGTTTTCAGATCTCATAAAATCTTAGAGAGACTTATGGAGTAAGAGCAAGAAGTGCCTATAGGGATAATCTCATCCAATTCCCTCATTTTACACATGAATAAATTGAGACTTAGAGAAAAAAACTAGCCTGATAAATTAAGTACAGATACCAGGTCTACTGCATTTGCTTACCACTGTTGAATCACTTGTTGTTCTATCCTACCATCATTCATGCCTTTTGATTATTACCATACTCTACCTTCTCTGTTCCTCTTACCAAGATGCTGGATGCCTAGGGAGGAAGTCAATTAACGATCATAATTACATTAACTACAAATACAAGTACACATACATGTATATGTACATATGTATACATGTACAGGTGTGTTGTGTTGCACATGCATATTTGCCTCAATATACATACATGTGTGTATGTGTGTACACATATAAACACTTGTATCTATGCACACACATGTACATGCACACATGCATATATGTGTGTTCATGTGTGTACACACAAATCATTTAAACTGAGCCCTGGAAAGCCAAGCACAAGCAGCTCTCCTGAGGACTGCTACTGTGAATACCTTTAAGGTCCTGATAACATTGTACAGTGAACTCTCTATTTATTCAACAGTAAACTAAAGTAAAACATTCACAGAAACCAAAGTACAGCATTCACAAGGACATAACATTAACAACTTGTTACTAAAGTGGCCACATATTCTTAAACAAAAGATATCATTCAGCAAGTCACAATGTAAATCAATCAATATAAAGTACCCATCTAAAGTTTTCTTTCATCTTGATTGGAGACTGGTTTCCAATCATACTTAACTCAATCATCCTTAAGAAGCAATCATCCTTAAGGAGTACAAAGTACAAAGATCTCCCACCCCTAGGTCATAGTAAATCATAATCTTGTCAGTCAGCACTAAGTATCCAAGGAAAGGTCCTTTCATCTTGACTCAAGGTTGACTCCCAAACTCCATGGTTCATCTTCCATGCTCTCAGTTCTTGTGTGAATTCACCCAACTGCCATCTGGATTCACAGGTAGGCAGCTCCCAGCTCCTGGTCTAGTTCTTAGTGCAACTCCTGGTCCAGCTCCTGGTTCAATTTGTTGTTCAGCTCCATGCATCCAGCTTAACAGAGTTGTAACAAGTTTCACACACATTGCTGGCACTATCATCAATTCACTTCTTGCCTCTGAAATCAAAACAGACCAGCAAACAAGGTCTATATCTGAGAAATCAACACAAATCATTAGTACCAGGACATCTGAAACCATCAGTAATACCTTCTTTCAGGACTTTCGTAAACAGACATCAGAAAAGTCCCCTGTCAGGGCTTCTGAACCAGCAGTAACGTTCCAAGGCTCCTGTAACAACAGCAACATCCTCTGTCAGCAGACAGGTCTGACAAAATAACATCAACACAGACAATACAAAGTGCCAACACCAAAGCCTTCTTCCTCCCAGTTTTGCCTGGTCCCAGCTTGTACTCCTGTTTTTATATGGCAAGTTCTTCCCACCATGGATTTCACAGGTTCTGTTTCTTTTTTTGTTTGTTTTTGTTTTTGTTTTGTTTTGTTTTGTTTGCTTTTTGGAGGGCAATTGGGGTTAAGTAACTTACCCAAGGCCACACAGCTTGGTTTTTATTTGTGTGTGCACATTAAGTGTCTCAGACTGGATCCGAACTCAGGTCCTTCTGACTCCAGGGCCGACGCTCTACTCACTGCCCCACCTAGCCTTTCCAACAGGTTCTGTTTCTAACAAAGATTTGATACAATCACAGGAGAGATTCAAAGACACTTGAGGAACTGAAGCAAAGAGCTAAGTACTGAAAAAAGGAACTAAGTAGTCCTTTGCTTGACATTATAGCCTTTATTACTATGAGATAATCCTTTCATTCTTTCTTTTAAAAAGTACTTTTTTTTTTTTTAATTTTTGGTCTTGGGGGCGGAGCCAAGATGTCGGAGTAGAAACAGCACTTCCAAGGTTCTCTGCCTCACACAACTTCCAAACAATGTAAAAGTGGACTCTGAACAACTTCTGGAGCCCCAGCACCCACAGAACTACACAGAGAAGCTAACCTCCCACTGAGGAGAACCCAGCAGCCCTGCATGGAGCAGCGAGCTCAGCACTCTGAGAGCAGGCAGCACATCGTGCTGGGAACTGACAGCTCAGCACTCTGGGAGCTGAGCCCTGGCCCGCCTGAGCCTCAGTATTAGCCCTAGGGCAGCTGGGCCAGCAGCAGGCTGGAGGAACCCCAGAACACCAGCAGTTGTGGCAATTCCAGAATTATCAGCACAGATATGCCTAGGATAAAGTGAGAGGTTAGTGCCCTATGGACTTTAGGACCAGTATTTGGGGAACGTGTCAGCTTCCTCCCCTGGGGGCGAAAAGCTGCTGAAGAAATGAGGCACAGAAGCCATTTTGTGGCATCAGTGGTGGCTCTAGCTCCTGGTTTGCAAACTGTAGGGAGATCCAGCAATCAGTCTGGGGGTTAGTCACTCTTGCTTTAAACTGCCTGGATCTGGATTGTGGTCTAGGGGGGAAGTTTGGGGTGGGTATCCAATTTGCCAGAGAAGGTGGAGGCTTTACAGAGGCCACACAACTGGCAGAAGTTGTGAAGACCCCATGTTTGCAACAGAAGCTCTCCTGTCTGGTGGCAGAGTCCTACTGTGGCAACAAGCCCCAAAATCAAGTAATTAAGTGGCAACATGCCTAGGCAAAAGAAACAAAATAAACAGAAAAATTCAACATTGGACTCCTATTTTAGGGGCAAAGAGGTTCAAAGCATAGAGGAGGACTGTGAGGTCAGAACTCCTGCACCAAAAGCCCCAAAGGAAAATACAAGCTGGTTACAGGCCATAAAGGACCTTAAGAAGCAGAAAAGAGAAGTGGGGGAAAATTGGGAAGAGAAATGAAAAAGATGCAAGAAAAGTATGAAATGACAGTCAACAGCCTGACTGAGGAAAGTAACACCTTAAAAAATAGAATAAGTCAAATGGAAAAAGAGACTCAGAAAGGCAATGAGGAGAAGAATCCCTTAAAAAGTCGAATTTGTCAGATGGAAAAAGAATCTCAAAAGCTCACTGAGGAGATTCATTCCTTCAGAGTTAGACTGGAGCAAATGGAAGCTAATGACTTTATGAGAAATCAAGATGCTGTTAAGCAGATCCAAACATATGAAAGAATAGAAGGCAATGTGAAATATCTCATGGGAAAAACCACTGACTTGGAAAATAGATACAGGAGAGACAATTTAAAAATTATTGGACTACCTGAAAGCCATGATCAAAGAAAGAACCTAGAAATAATCCTTAAAGAAATTCTCAAGGAAAATTGCCCTAATGTTTTAGACCCAGAGGGGGAAATAGAGGTTAAAAGAATCTACCAATCACCTCCTGAAAAAGATCCCAAAAAGAAAACTCCCTGGAATATTATAGCCAAGTTCCAGAATCCCCAGATCAAGGAGAAAATACTACAAGCAGCCAGGAAGAAACAATTTCAATATTGTGGAAACACAATCAGAATAGCCCAGGACCTGGCAGCTTCTACACTGAGGGATCAAAGGGCATGGAATATCATATTCCAGAGGGCAAAAGAGATGGGATTGAAACCAAGGGTCACCTACCCAGCAAAACTGAGTATCTTGTTTCAGGGGAAAATATGGTCATTCAGTGAAATAAGGGACTTTCAAACATTCTTGAGGAAAAAACCAGAGTTGAATAGAAAATTTGACATTCAGACACAAGAAGCAAGAGATGCCTGAGAAGGTAATCAGGCAAAAGAAATCAAAAGGAACTTATCAAAGTTGAACTATTTACATTCCTACATGGAAAAACAATAACTATGACTGATGAAACCTTTCTCGTTATGAAAATAATTGAAGAAGAGTATATGGACATATGAATACATATGTGAATGTGTGTATATATGTTTACAGGTATACATGGATAGAGGGCACAGGTTGAATTTGGTAGGAAGGGATGATAGTTAAGGAGTGAAGTTAAGAGTTGAGAGAGGAAAGTGGCAAGAGGAGATGGGGAGAGACAGGGTAGGGTAAACTATCTCATGTAGAAGAGGCAAGGGGAAGTAGTTGCAGGGGAGGGGAAGAGCAGGAAGGCAAAAAGGCAAAAGCATATTCTCACTGAATTTGGCTCAGGGAGAGAATCACATACATACTAAATGGGATATCTCACCCTGTAGGAGAGTAGGGGGAAGGGTGATGAGAGAGTGGATGATGGATGGGGAGGACATTCTAGGGGGTGGTGGGGTTGGAAGTACTCACTTTCGAAGAGGGACAGGATCAAAATAGGGAATGGACCAGGTGGGGGTGGGATGGGTGGGAGGGAAATATAAGCAGTCTTTTACAATATATCTACTATGGTAAGGTTTTGCATCACTATACATGTACAACACATACTGAATTGGTTATCTTCCCAGAGGGAGTGGGTGACACGGGAGGTAGGGAATGGATCTGAAATTCGAAGTCTTAAAATTAAATGTTTCAAATGTATATAAATACTATTATTAATACTATTTTGCATGTAATTGGAAGATAAGATTTTCAGGCATTGGGGCTCAGAGATTCACCTTGCCCTAATGGCAAAGTCGAAGGGGTATGGGATAAGATATGGGAGAGAGCAGATTGTATGAGGGGATATCTAGTGGGACTGTTATTCTGGGGTGGTGGGTAGGGGAAAATTGGGGAAAAATTGTAACTCAAAATCTGGCAGAAATGAATGATGTATACCTGAAGTTAATAAAGCTTTTATAAAAAAAATAATAAATTAAATTAAAATTAAAAAATCAAAAAAAAGAAAGAAAAGTGTTTTGTAGTTACGTTCATATAGGTCCTTAGTTAAATGTATTTATTTTTAATATTTTTTAAAATAAGTTTGGGATGATATCAATTATACATGAGAAACAATGCAAATACAGTTCTACATTAGCCATGTCCCCCCAAAAAATTAAAAACTGAGAAAATTATAGACTAATTTTCACTCATAGTTCATCAGTTGTCTCTCTGGAGATGAATAGGAGTTTTTCATCATGAATTCTTCAGTAATGTCTTGGATTGCTTTCTTCATCAGAATATCTAAGTCTTTCTCAATTGATCATCAGAAAAAGATTTCTGTTACTGTGTGCAATGATCTCCTCATTTGATTCACTGCATTTTGCATCAGTTCATACATGTCTGCCCAGATTTTTCTGAAACCATCCCCCTTGTTATTTCTTAGAGTAGAATATCATGCCATCACAACCATATACTACAACTTGTTCATCTATTTTCTAATTGATATTTTTTGAATTTCCCATTCTTTGCCACAACAAAAAGAAATGCTATAAATATTTTCATAGATATAGGTCCTCTCAATTTTTCTTTGATCTCTTTAGGATACAACCTAATAATGACAGTATTAGGTTTGTAATAACCAAGTCAAAGTGTATTTGAAATTTGATAACTCTTTGAGCATAGTTCCAAATTGTTCTGCAGAATGATTGGACCAATTCGCAATTCTACCAATAGTTCATTAAAGCATCTATATTCCTGCATCCTCTATAGCATTTGTCGTTTCTTAAAAGTGTGAGGTGTTACCTCAGAGTTGTTTTTAATTCACATATCTCTAATCAATAATGATATATGGCATTTTAAACATAACTGGTGACAGCTTTAATTTCTTCTTTTGAAATTTACCTGTTATATAGCTACCACTGTGAAGAAGGCCAGCTGCAGAAGATGTCAATGTTACTTTTGAAGACCAAAAACATATTAACAAATTTGCATGGAATATTAGTAGAATCACAGAACTAAAGAAAGAAATAGACGTTAAAATGAAACAGCTGCAAAATTTAGAGGATGCTTGTGATGATGTAATGATAATGGATGAAGATTCTTTAATGACTCCCTACCAAATTGGTGATGTTTTTATTAGCCACTCTCAAGATGAAATTCAAGAAATGTTGGAAGAAGCTAAGAAAAATTTACAAGATGAAATTGAAGCATTAGAGTCCAGAGCTGAATCAATTGTGCATTAAGAATAACTACAATGTAGGAAAAATAATAGGAATATTCAGATTCACTGAGAAAAAAAAATCCTCCCCAAAAGGAACTAATTTAAAAGTAGCAAAGAACACCATACCAAATCGACCAACCAACATATTCTCAGAAGACTAAACACAAATGCAGAAGATGTTTTACAATAAATGTTAAAGAGAAATCCTATATCAGAGGTAATTTTAACAACATAGGTATCATTGAGAATGTATTAGGTGAAAATCATAACTAATGAATGGTTCTGGAATGGTGTAATGAGCTGCTTCAGGAGGTAGTTGCTTTCCCCTTATTGCATGTCTTCAAGTAAATACTGAATGCTCATTTTGTGAGTGTGTTATACAAGAGATTCTTTTTAAGTATTATTTAGACTATTTGGCATCTGAGATCCCGTCTAAATCTGATATTATATTATCTGAGTATGCATAGAATAAAACCCATCAACTATAGTGACTACCTCCAGATGGCCTGGCTTATACTGGTATTCCTGCATTTTATGACAGTGAACATTACTTTGCTATAACAGTTGAGGCAGAGAGAGAGAGAGAGAGAGAGAGAGAGAGAGAGAGAGAGAGAGAACTTATTACTGTAGTCCAACAATTTAATTTGTAAGCACATTTCTTAATCTGATCCTACTTTCCTTTTCTTTCTCTCAAGCTTCCATTCCTCTCTCTGATATATATATACAGTCCTAGACATTTACTGAGTAAATATGATGGCACAGGACATTACTTTAAATAAGCTGTAAATTTTTCATTCTAAAAAAAAAAATCACACTCCCTTGAAACATCATATAATGTTCCATGTGGTTATATACTTTTTTTCTTTTCTCTCACAAATTCCATTTTTGGAACCATCAAGTCACTAGTCTACTACATTAATTTTAGAAGCCATGAATTCTCTTTTCCCTTGCCTTCAAGAAATAGGAGTAGTTCATAATATTGGGTAAGGGAAATGGCCCAATGCCTACTGGCATGAAAATAATATTTGGCATTATGTCAAATATTAGCCACTGTCACACTCGTTATCCTCAAAAGACTCACAATGAGAAGCAGTTTATGCCTATAAGAACAACAATAGACAGAAAATGAGGATAATGCAGGAATAATTCTGGGCCACTTATGAAAAAAAAGGACTTATGGACCAGCAATAGTACATTTAATTTTAATTAGCTCTTATGTCCCATTAGTTGAAATAAAGAAAATTCTGTTAGTTAATCTGGTGGACATTTGATTCCACATGTTCAAAGTCAGGCACAGTAATGTTAAATTTCATCTAAACAACTAGGTCCTCGAGATTCCATGGATTGTAATAAACATTGATAAAAATAACTGCTTGACAAATATGACTAGGAATTACTATATTGTTGTTCTGGTTCTTACAAACATGTAATTCTTCTCTTAGTGTTTTAAAAAAAATTGGAACATTCATTAAAAGGGGGAGAGGAAAGGAGTAAAAACTTAAAGTCATTATTTAGCATAATTGCCTGGCTATAACAAAGGTGATGGTATTTCTGACTTTGGGCAACTAGGAACCAAATGCACTTGGGGGGGAAAAAAAAAACATTCTCAAATATTCGAGGCAAAGAAGAAGGGGAGGGAGTCATTTTATTTCCTTGCTAACATAGCTTGGTTTCCAGTAAATATTACTCCTACTATCTAAATGACAAAATTATTTTTATTAAACTCTTGCCTTCTAATCAGCAATGCTCAGGGATTTAGAGAATTATTTGATTCCAATTTACTATGAATACATAATATTTAAATGCCAAGCTTAATGTTTTTCTTCACTTGATAAGTTAGCATGCAATGAGGCTATTTCCTCCAGGTAATATTTCTGTGATTTAAAGAAGGGCCAGGTGAGCAATGTTAGCTAGGTTATGGCTTAATTATCTGAAAAGAAATACTTTGCTCACATTTCCAGGCAATGGTGCTTTAAGAAATAAAAGCCATATTTCAAAAAGCAATAAACCACTAGGAGTAGTAATATTTAGTTTGTTATATTATGCTAGATTCAGTATGAATCCACTGGACCCTAGGAATGGAAGTGCACCAAAGAGGATATCCTAAACTAAAGCTTCTGAGACTAGGACTTATTTTGTATGTTGTAGTGGGCTTCAATGGTAATATTCATATATAATTTAAGTATGGAAAAATAATTTGCACAGTGGATGAAAGCGTTAATATTAAAAATGTTTTGAATTCGGGACTGAATCTAAGAAAGTGATACTGAATGGAGATGCATGTTCATATAGCCAGTATGAATCACAAGCATGATTTGAACCTTTTTCCACTTAATTCCGAGGCATTTCTTTATCAGGCTCAACATCATGTTTGTCTTTACAGAACACAGAAAGAATAATAGATGTAATAAGAGAAAAAAAATAAAGGGGGCAAAATCTTGTCTAAAATCCTAAGAAGAATACACACACTATGATAAACCTAAATGTAATATAACTATAATGAAAATGGTGCTAAGATGATTAATAAAGTTCTTTTCATTAGGTACATGAGGAATGATCAGAACTTTATGTGTTGATAGATACTGGAAGTAATTGTCTTATATATGACATTTAATATATAGCTATTGATTTTTATATGACATTTAATTATTTCATTTTACAATCACCATACAAAATAGTTCATTCCAATAATATGCTTTTTATAGGTAAATTTACTAAGATTCAGAGAATTGACACGCCTCTGACTATACAGCTAATTAATATCAGAAGTTTGAAGTGAATCAGGTATTTAGGACTGCAAATATAGCATTCATCCCCTCAACTACTCTATTTAAGTATTATATCCAATATTATATCATAATGTATACATAATTAGGGGAAACCCCATATCAATGGGCTTTGGGACTGTGGTTATAAGGAGATTGCAAAGGTAGGAAGGGTTTGATCCTGGAGTTAGTTGGAAAGCACTAGAGTTCATCGAAAAGAAGATAACATGGACAGGTCTACAATTCTGAAAAATTACCTTGACAGTTGAGTGGAAGATAGATTGGATTTGGGGGAGACTTGAGAGAGTGAGGAAAACAAAAATGCTTTTGAAATATTCCCTTCGATAGGTGATGAGGACATAGAAACATCTGATAGTTGTGTAAGTAAAGAGAAGATAATATATAAGAAAGATCTTGTGATAGAAGAAACAAAAATATTTCCCCACACTGGTTATGTAGGTTGAGTGAGAGTGAGGACTTAAGGATGATATGAGACTGTATGATTGGGAAGACTGTGATGATCTTAACAAAAATGGGGAAGAGAGGATCATTTTGGGAAGTAAAGATGATGAGTTCTTTGTTGAACATAATGTGTTTAAAATGCCTACTGGATGTCTAATTGGAGATTTCTAACATGCAGTTGTGTATTATCAGATACTGCATAAGGAACTGTTTTATAATTGTTTCCATGCATCTTTTAATGGTCCTTTCCTCTGCCCAGTCCCCACAATACAAGTCTGAGTATAAAAAATAAAGCTTAAAAGAAGTTCTGTAGAGTGATGGTAGAAAAGATGACAAATTGGATGTCAAGAATTCTGAATTATAACTAAAACAAAATAACTGAATAATGTAAAAGACTTCCCTTGAGGTCCCTGGGTTTCTATTTTCTCCACTGTAAGAAAAGGGGGTTGGGCTACATGATGTGCAAGGTACTTTGAGACCCAAATTAGGACTATCTATAATTTAGGATCACCAGGTCTTTATTTCCACAAATACGTTCAATAGATATAATGTCATTTATTAACATGTGCTTTTTACCCCAATTGTTATCTTTAAAGTTTTTTCAGCATTACATAGAATAGAGTTCTAACTCTAGCACTAGGAAAGCTGTTTGGTAAATATATTTTAATGAGATTTTTTTTCAAGTATTTGGAAGCTCTTGGAGAAAAATCTGAGTTTCTTTTTTTAGGATACTATGTTTTATATATATATATATATATATATATATATATATATATATATATATATACACACACACACACACACACATATATATATTTTTTTCCTATTCCTTGGTTAAAATTGTGAAAATGTTCTAGTGAATTAAGTTGTATACACACATCTGCTGTATAGCAATTGGCATATGTTGTCTTCTTAATAAAATACTAGATTAGAGCCAGCCTCCTATGGTTTCCATCAAATGTAAAACATTATGTAGAGAAGATCTCCATAATGATCACTGTACTAAACCACTCTGCTGTCTTAGTGGGAAGAGTCACTAAATAGAGATGAAGAGGAAGACAGCAATGTTAGAAAACAAAAGGAATTTGTGTTCCGCCCACAGGTATGTAAGGGCCTTCAATATCATCTCTAATTCCACTATTTATATATTACATAAACTAAGCATAGTGAGAAGGAAAGTGGCAGATATAAGGTGATTGAAAATTTGAAGCATATTTATGAGGAAAATTGAAAAATGCCAAAGTAATTTTGGATAAATTACTTGAATGGGGGGGAGGGGGGAACCAGTGATCTTTTTCATCTTGACCCTTCATTTTTAGAGGAAAGTGGAACCCAAAGTTGTAAAATGACATACCCAAGTCTTGTTTTATTTTTGTTTGTTTGTTTGTTTTAATATATTAAGTGAGAAGACTAGAATTTGAATCTTGGTCATTTGACCCCAAATCTAGTGAGTGTTCTATTGTCCTATGCTGCCTCTAGATTGAAGAGGAAATGGTTGAGGCATGAATGAATGACATTTGTCACATATACATATATGAATGGGGAAAACATGAAATCAGTCACCCTACCCCACTTGAATTAATTGACAAGATGCTATGCCCTGATATATTTATTAGTTTATAAGACATCTACTAAATCAATCAGTTCATCAATCCAGTTGGGAGAGAGTGAAATGTTCTTTATCATTGGATGAGATGAAATGGTGCTACACAGGAAACGTGCTGGAATCCTAGCAACATCACTGGACAGCTAATGTCAGGATATGCACTGGTATCTGAAGGCACACAGAGGAAAAGCAAGTTGAGGACTCTGACAGGACAAGAAAGAAAGAAAGAAAGAAAGAAAGAAAGAAAGAAAGAAAGAAAGAAAGAAAGAAAGAAAGAAAGAAAGAAAGAAAGAGAAAGAAAGAGAGAAAGAAATAAAGAAAAGGAAGAAAGAGAGAAAGAAAGAAAGAAGGAAAGAAAGAGAGAAAGAAAGAGGAAAGAAAGAAAGAAAGAAAGAAAGAAAGAAAGAAAGAAAGAAAGAAAGAAAGAAAGAAAGAAAGAAAGAAAAAGAAAGAAAGTTACTATTCCTACGGAAAATGTGATGAGACCTGCATGAAGTGGAGAAAGTTTTTTAAAAAAGCTCCCATTAAAAATATGAGTTAACACTCAGTGCTACATATACTCCTAGCTTCGGTACACTTTACTCTAGAATCTATGTGCTTATGAGAAAGTCTCTCCACCTGAGGGGGAGATTTTTTGTGCCTACTTGCACTGGAGCTATAGTACTAGAATATATACTAGAATATGCTCTCCTTTTCCTCCAAAGATTTCTTCAAGACTATCCCTAGAATCCTAAAAGCATATTAAGTTTCTGACCTCTGAGGATCTGACCTGCAAATATGTATGGGAGTTAGAGCTGTTGTCCCACAGATTGTGCTACATGTGAATAATATAAAACTGAGAAACAAGTTGAAATTAAAGTGATTTCTTGAAAATAGAAACCTAGTTAATAATGGTACTAAGCATCAAGTATTGTTGTGGCATTTAAAAAAAATTAGATAGATTTTTATATTAGTTTAGGTGTAGCACTGTCTGAAACCTGGGAGGTTGGCAGATGATCTAATAATATCCCATGAAAATGCCATAATAGCATAATTCATTTTATTATCATAGTAGGTTAAAGAAAGAGAGCTATATTTAAATTGGTACTACTCATGCTGCTGGGGAAAATTTCAACAAATATTTTTTTCTGTCTTGAAAATAGCATCATAGAATTTTTTAGTTGAAGGAAATTTAAAGTTCATCCAGCCCAAGCTCTTGACTTTTAAAAATGAGGAAACTGGGAGGGGGGGGGAGGAGCCAAGATGGCAGAAGGGAAGCAGTAAAATTTCTAAGCTCCTCCATGAATCACGTCACTAAAATTTAAAAAGTGAATTTGAAAGGATTTTGGAGTGACAGAATCCACTGGGAGACACAGCATGGCAGAATACAGCCCAGAAAAGTGCCCATGTGAGTCCAGACAGGGGGAGCACAGAGCCCATGGGAGCTGCAGCAGCTCTGTCTAGAAAGAAGACTACAGCAGAGAGAGATGGAGCCCCAGCCAGCAGACTCACCCTTTCTAAGGGCAATTCTCAGCTGTCTCACTACAGGACAAGGGAGGAATCATTGGAGCTGGGTAAGAGAGGGCTCAGGGCCACCAGCAGAGACAGCATCTTCTCCTGTGGCTTTCAGCCCCCAGTCTAGAAGTTTAGAAATCTACTGTCTGTCCTTCCAGGGGTCAGGATGACAAAGTAAACTCTGGCTGCTCTGATTCTCCCTCCATGACCTAGAAAACCCAAAGATAAGTGTCCCACCCAGAGTGAAATACTGAGATAGTGGAAATAGCCTCAGGCTTGGGAGTCATTGAGAAGGGATGTAACTGAGGCATCAAGTAGTCTGAAGAGAAAAGGGAGAGGGGTCCCCAAAAGTCCCTCCTCACCTGACCAGCAAAAGCCTGCCTAAGCAGTAGCCCAGGGGCATAGAAGCAGAAATCTGAAGTGGCAAGACCACCCTTCCTCCACAGATTACTCTGTGCCCCTCAGCATTCCCTCAGGGGAATCACTGAGACTCCTGGCCTTGGCTTCAAACTAGACACCCAGAGGCTACAGCATACAGCTTCAGAAACCAGGCCCTTAGCTCCCAGTCTGAGAGATTAGGAAATTACAATGGGAAGGAAGCTGAGAAGAAGGGGAAGGTAAGAAAATTGATTAGAGCTTATTATAGCAATCAAGAACAACCAAATACAGAGGACAACATGGACTCTATACTCACACCTGAGACAACAGAAGGAAATATGAACTGGTCTCCAGCCCAAAAAGTATTCTTGGATGAGCTTTAGAAAGATTTTAAAGGCCAAATTAGGAAGGCAGAAGACAAATTTAAATCTACAGTGACCAAATGGAAAAAAAAAGTTTCACTGAAGAAAACAAATACTTAAAAAATAAAATTAAGCCTTCCTAAAAAAGAACCTTCAAATACTAACTCAAGACTATAATTTGTTAAAAATTAGAATCAGTCAAATTGAAACTGAGTATGCTATGATGCACCAAGGTCAACAAACAAAATATGAAGATTGAAAAATTGGAAGAAAGTGTCAATTATCGCACTGGAAAAGCAACTGACTGGGGCGGCTAGGTGGTGCAGTGAGTAGAGCGTCAGAAGGACCTGAGTTCGGATCCGATCTCAGACACTTAATGCACACACAAACAACAACCTAGCCTTGTGACCTTAGGCAAGTTACTTAACCGCAACTGCCTTCCAAAAAGCAAAAAAAAAAAAAAAGCAACTGACCAAGAGAACATATCAAGGAGAGATAAAATAAGAAGTATTGGTCTACTGGAAAGCCATGATAAAAAGAGCAACCTGGACAACATCGTCCAAGAGATTATCAAAGAAAACTGTCCTGAAGTCCTGGAATCAGAAGATAAAATAGTTATTGAAAGAATTCACCAGACTCCTCCTGAAAGAGATCCCAAATTGAAAACTCCAAGAAATATAGTAGCCAAATTCCAGAAATAAAAGATTAAGGAAAAAATACTGCAAGCAGCCAAAAAGAAAGAATTCAAATATCTTGGCTCTACAGTCAGCATCAAACAGGACCTAGCAGCTTCTACATGAAAATATCAGAGGCATTGGAATTTGATATTTCATAGGGCAAGAGAGCTAGGACTACAACCAAGGATTAACAACCCGCCAAAACTGAGCATAATCTTTCAGGCAAGGAGATGGTCATTTAATGACATAAGAGACTTCCAGACTTTCCAAATGAAAAAGTCAGAGCCTAATGGAAAATCTGATCCCCAATTACAAGACCCAGGAAAGACATAAAAAAGTAAACAAGGAAAATACACTCTCACACATACATACATGCACACATGCACACTCATGCACACATTCACATAACTTGGGATGCACTAAGAGCATTTGCCCCTTATTAAGGGGTTCAAAGGGACTGTAATGGGAAAAAAGGAAAGGATGAGAAAAAGGTAAATTATGCCATTGGAAGAGGCAAAAAAAAAACAACATAGTAGAGGGGAAGGAAAGAGGGAAAGGAACATCATTTGAACATTATTCTCACTGGTTCTGGTTCAAAGAGGGATCAACATAATCAGTTAACTTTAAGATTCTAACATGAAAAGATACAAAAATTATTAAATAGGTGGAAAGAAAGGAGGGAGAGGAGCCTGTATGAAATTTATTCTCATTGGTTTGGGGTAAAAGGGGAATAATATAATCTGATAAGTTTAAAAATCTATTGTGTCCTATAGGCAGCAGGAGGATAAGAGGGGGATGAAAGGGGTGGATTAGAGGGAAGGAAAATTGTAGTAAGGGGAGAGGGTAGGTAAAGAAGTGGGGTTACTGGATGGGAACACTGAAGGAGGTGGTGTTCAAAAGGGAAACCCTTAAGGAGGGGAAAGGAGAAGGAAGAAACAAAAACAAAAGCAGGGGAGGGAATAGGATGGAGGGGAAGAGACAGATAGTCAACAGTACTGTGAATATGAATGGATGAACTCTCCCATAAAACAGAGATGGATAGCAGAATGGATTAAAAATCATAATCCTACAATATGCTATCTACAAGAAACACATTTGAAACAAAGGGATACCCACAGGTAAAGGTAAAAGGCTGAAGTAGAATATATTATGCCTCAGCTAAAGTAAAAAAAGCAGGGGTAACAATTGTTATTTCAAATAAAGCAAAAGCAAAAATAGATCTAATTAAAAGAGATAAGGAAGGAATCTGTATGCTGCTAAAAGGCACCATTGAGAATGAAGCAATATCATTACTTAATGTGTATGAACCAAGTGGTATATTGTCCAGTTTCCTAGAGGGGAAGTTAAAGGAATTAGGGGAAGAAATAGATAGCAAAACTATACTAGTGGGGGACCTTAATCTCACCCTCTCTGAACCTGAAAAATCTAACCTCAAAATAAATAAGAAAGAAGTTAAGGAGGTGAACAGAATTTTAGAGAGGCTAGATATAATAGGTCTCTGGAGAAAACTGAATGGGATAAAAAGGAATATACTTTCTTCTCAGCAGTTTATGGTACATACTCAAAAATCGACCATAAAAAACTCACAATTCAGTGCAGTAAGGCAGAAATATTAAATGCATCATTCTCAAATCATGATGCAATAAAAAATTATATGCAATAAAGGGCCATGGAAAGATAGACTAAAACCTAATTGGAAATTAAACAATTTATTGCTAAAGAATGAGTGCGTCAAACAAGAAATTATAGAAACAATCAGTAATGTCATTCAAGAAAATGATAATAATGAGACAACATACCAAAATTTGTGGGATGCATTAAAGGCAGTTCTTAGGGGAAGTTTTACATGCCTGAGTGCATATATGAATAAATTAGAGAAATAGGAGGCCAATGAATTGGGCATACAATTGAAAAACCTAGAAAAAGAACAAATTGAAAATCTCCAATTAAATACTAAATTAGAAATATTGAAAATCAAAGGAGAGATTAACATAATAGAAATTAAGAAAACTATTGAATTAATAAATAAAACTGAGAGCTGGTTTTATGAAAAAACCAATAAAATTGATAGACCCTTAGTCAATATGATAAAAAAAAAAGAAAGAAGAAAACCAAATTATGAGTATCAGCAATGAAAAGGGTGAATCTACCTCCAGTGATGAGGAAATCAAAAGAACAATTAGGAATTCTTTTTCCCAATTGTATGCACATAACTTTCAGAATCTTAATGAAATGTATCAATATTTACCAAAATACATCTTGCCCAGATTAACTGAAGAGGAAGAAAATTACTTAAATAACCCCATTTCAGAAAAAGAAATCAAACAAGCCATCAAAGAACTCCCTAGGAAAAAATCTCCAGGGCCAGATGGATTTACTAGTGAATTCTATCAAACATTTAAAGAACAATTGATTCCAAAACTATTTGGGAAAATTAGTGAAGGAGTCCTACCAAATTTTTTCCATGACACAAATATGGTATGTATACCTAAATCAGGAAGAGATAAAACAGAGAAAGAAAATTATAGACCAATTTCCATCATGAATATAGATGCAAAAATTTTAAATAAAATATTAGCTAAAAGACTGCAGCAACTTATTACAAAAATAATACACTTTGATCAGGTATGATTTTTTCCAGGAATGCAAGGATGGTTTAATATTAGGAAAACCATCTGTATAATTGAGCATATCAACAATAAAACTAACAGAAACCACATGATTATGTCAATAGATGCAGAAAAGGCTTTGAGAAAGTACAACATCCATTCCTATTAAAAACACTATAAAGTATAGGAATAAGTAGAGCCTTCCTTAAAGTAATAGGTAGCATCTACTTAAAACCATCAGCAAGTATTATATGCAATGGGGATAAGCTAGAAGCATTTCCAATAAGATCAGGAGTGAAACAAGGGTGTCCACTATCACCCGACTTATTCTATCTGGTATTAGAATTGTTAGCAGTATCAGTTAAAGAAAACAAAACCAAAGGAATCAAATTAGGCTAAAAAGAGACCACTCCTTGCAGATGATATGATGATATAATTAGAAAATCCTAGAGAATAAAATAAAAAACTATGTGAGACAATAAATAAATTGTGCAAAGTTGCAGGATATAAAATAAACCCACATAAATCCTTGGCATTCCTGTATATCTCTAATGAAATTCAACAGCAAGAGACAGAAAGAGAAATCCCATTTAAAGTTACTGTAGACATTATAATATATATGGAAATCTACCTGCCAAAACAAAGCCAGGACCTATATGATCACAACTATAAAACACTGCTCACACAAATAAAGTCAGATCTAACTAATTGGAAAAATATCAATTGCTTGTGGCTGGGTGAGCTAATATAAAAAAATGACAATTTTACCCAAATTAAATTATATATTTAGTGCCATGCCCATCAATTTACCAGAAAAACTACTTTATAGAGCTAGAAAAAATAGTAACAATATTTATTTGGAAGAAGAAACTGTCCAGAATATCAAAGGAATTAATGAAAAAAAAATGCTAGGGAAGGTAGACTAGCTATACTAGATTTTAATCTGTATTATAAAGCAGCAGTCATAAAAACTATTTGGTACTGGCTGAGGAATAGAGTAGTGGATCAATGGAGTATACTGGGCACACGAGACTCAGCAATCAATGACTATAGTCATCTATTGATTGATCAACCCAAAGACCCCAGTTTTTGGGATAAGAATTCACTATTTGACAAAAACTACTGGGAAAACTGGAATATAGTATGGCAGAAACTGGGCATAGACCATTATCTAACACCATATACCAAAATCAAATCAAATGGGTGCATGATCTAGGCATAAAGGATGATACTGTAAGCAATCTCAGAAAGCAAGGAATAGTTTACCTGTCAGGTTTGTGGAGAGGGAAAGCCTTTATGACCTAACAAGAATTAGAGAGCCTTATAAAATGCAAAATGGATATTTTTGATTACATTAAATTGAAAAACTTCTGTACAAACAAAGCCAATGTAACCAAGATGAAGAGGGAGGTGGGAAATTGGGAAATAATGTTTACAACCTATGTCTCTGATAAAGGCTCATTTCTAAAATATACAGAGAACTGAGTCAAATCTGTAAGAGTACAAGTCATTCCCCAATTGATAAATGGTCAAAGGATATGGACAGGCAGTTTTCAGACAAAGAAATTAAAGATATCTATAAGCATATGAAAAATGCTCTAAATAACTATTTATTAGGGAAATAAAAATCAAAACAACACTGAGGTACCAAATCTCACCAGTCAGATTGGCTAAGATTACAAAACAGGAAAATGACAAATGCTGGAGAGGATGTGGGCAAATTGGAACACTAATGCATTGCTGGTGGAGTTGTGAACTAATCCAACCATTCTGGAGTGCAATCTGGAATTATGCCCAAAGGGCTAAAAATAATTTCATACCCTCTTATCCATCAATACCACTTCTAGGGTTATATCCCAAAGAGATCATAGAAGTGGGAGGAAGTCACATATGTACAAAAATATTTATAGCAGCTCTTTTGGTAGTGGCAAAGAATTGGAAATTAAGGGGATGCCCATCAACTGGGGAATGGATGAACAAGTTGTGGTATATGCATGTAATTGAATACTATTGTGCTATAAGAAATGAGCAGATGGCCTTCATATTTACCTGGAGAGGCTTATACGAACTGATACTGAGTGAGAAGAGTAGAACCAGGTGAAATTTTTACACAATCACAGACAAAATATATGTGTGATGACCAACTATGATAGACTAGATAGACTCTTCTCAGGAATGCAGTGATACAAGTCAATCCCTAAAGACTCATGATGGAGAGAGATGTCTACATCCAGAGACAGAACTGGAAAGAACTGAGTTTGAGTCCTGATTGAAGCAAACTACTTGATCTTTTACTTTTCATTGTTTGGTTTTATTTCCTCTTTACCATTTTTCAATTCTTCTGGTACAATCCACCTTTGTAACCTGACTAATGTCCAATGTGAAAGTATTTGCAGATCCTATACTTGATTGTATGCTGTCATGGGGGCAGAGGGGAGGGAGGGAAAGAAATTTTGAAATTCAAGGAATTGTGGGATTGAATCTTGTAAACTAAAAGCAAAAAAATAAATTAATAAAGACCAAAAAATGAGGAAACTGAAGCCCATACTTTCCTTTTATGCTTATTACTTCAGGTCAGCAATGATTCACAGATTTCCCTTATACTAGATAATGAACTACAGTTTTCCATAAAAAAAATAGGGACATTATCACCACCACCACCACCATCATCACCATCACCACCACCATCATCAACTAACATGTATATAGCACTTGCCATTCTTTGTGCTATTCTTTTTATATGCATTATCTCATTTAAAAATTACAACAACACTGGAAGGTAGCTGCTATTGTTACCATCATGTAACAACTGAGGAAACTGAGGTAAATAGAGGTTAAATGACTTGCTTGGGATGATACAGTTATTAGGTTTTGGAGACTTGGTTAGAACTGAGATTTTCCAGGCTCCAGAAGCAGTATTCAGTTATTTCAACTTCTTAAGAAATTCTTATACAAGGCTCTGCCACCTTCCTCCCAAGATAATTTATCATTCTTTAATCATATGCCATTGCAATCACATTTTTGTGTCTGATTTATAAGTTCCTGAATCCAGTGATGTTAGATATTGTCCTCCAATAGCAAACAAGAAATTATAAAATAAACACAAAAAAATTCTATTTAAAAAAACACGTAAGATATTATGCTTGAATTGGTCATTAACCAATATTTTGCATCATATTGTTTTTAGCAAAAGCAGTTATTAGTTTTCAAATATTATTTAAATGTTGATAGTGAAGGAAATTTGATTTAAATAAGACAAAGATTAAAATGTTCTTTTGCCTTTAAGTCTGCTTAATGAATCTAATTAGCAAACCCCAATAGCCTCTCTGAAGCTTTAGGGATTTCAGCTTATTCCATTTTTAAAAGAAATGAATGTACTGGCCTGTCCTGAAATAGAAGGTTAAGATAAGAAATATAACACAAGGATCAAATCACCTTGAACTAGACTTGGAGGTGAGGCTGGAAATGACTATAGAAGAGTCTTCCTTCTCTTTTTAAGATCACTTTTATTTTCACATTTGCTAAGTCAAAAACAACTGAAGGATTGGGGTATAGAGACAGCATCTCATGCTTCCAGCCATGGGAGAAAACTGAGAAAGCAACGCAGGAGGAGGAGAGAGAGGGGGAAAAAAGAGGGAAATGGCAAGTGGGAAATTAAGTTCAGATGTTAATTAAACACTGGAGCAAAGGGGCAGGACAAACCCAGACTGCCTTACAGGCAGATAAGCTCACCCTTTTTACTGCCAGCATGCCAGGTTTGTAAGAAATAGGTTTACACTTCTCAGGGGTAACCGCTCAGAGGGTGCTGTGACAAGTGCCAGCCTGCCAATTACGTCAGAGAGGCAGCACCTCTGCTATTGGCCAGAATTCCTTGGGCCTTATGTCAGGAACACACAGTTGCTTCTCTTCCCACCCAAACCCAGTTTTCCCTCCATATACCTTCTGACAATCTTTCTCTAAGTGAAGCTGGAAACCCCTAGGATTTATTCATTCTATGTAGGCAGTGCGCTTACCTTTTTGCTGTGGATATGATCACACAAATACAACCTGAATTCATGTTTTCAGTCACCCATGAAGTCTAAAAAGAAAGGTAGGAGTCCACTTTGTACTGCTTCACTGCCCTACCCACAACCATGACATACAAAAATCTCTAACTGTGATGAACCCTCCATTTGGGGCAAACAAGACAGATCCAGAGAGGAGATGAATTGTTCTTTTTGTGGCACTCCTTGAGGCCTCTTTGAAGCTGCCAAATCTAGGCACAGTACAATCTTGAGGAGCTCTGAGCATAAAACATGACTGGGGGATTTCTTAGCTGCCTAACTCTTGAAATGCCACAGTAAATTAAGGCAAATTTACAAGAACTGAAAAAAATAAGTGGAAAATGTTAGGAAATAACATGCCAGTGTACTTGTCTAAAATTATATTCTGGCCTCTTGCTTCATTCCCAGCAAATCCTGTTAAATGGCTGTCCTTGAATACCAGAGTGCTAACAATGCCCAAATCACTGTAAAAATGACATATTGTTCCCTTCCTGTCAACTTCCTTTCACTAAAAATCCAGGAGGCAGAAATAATAAATGAAAAGAGGAACAGGAAGAAAGAGAGCTGGAAAAGGGGAAAGAAGACATAAGCATGTTGGCTTTCTATTTATCATCTCCCTGCACATTTCTGAAAGGGCCATGTCTTGCTCTTGTCTTTGTTGGTTGGCTCCCAGAGGGCAAGGGCCATTTCTAATGTACTTTTCTTTATGCATTGTCTAACAGAAACACACTCATCAAATATCTTTTGGGAATGGCAAAGGATGATGATTCAGCAGAAATGTTTTCTCTACAGAACTCTGTTTCCCAAACTTACCCTGTTTCCTCACCCTCTAGGATCCAATCTACATACTCCTCACGACTTACACTTTCTCTCTCACTGCTCTTTTAGCTATTCACATGCCCAATTAGATGATTTGCAGAATCAACTGGACATACCCAATGTTCTAAGTAACTAGAGGCAAGGGATGAGTCCTATATGTAAGACATCATGCAAACTTTAAAATATTTCAAAATGTTATTGCTGCTGTCATTGTCATCACCATAGTTGTCATTGTCGCTATTATTGCTTAGAACCCCAGATATAAGCAACAATTGCAAATAATTCTGTTCACCCCATAGAGGGAAATTATCTCTGTTCAACATATTACCAGTCTTAAGCTATAGGACATTACTTCCTTTCATCAATTTACCTCTAAAAATAATGAACTGGCCTTTCTCCTTAACAATGCCAAGCTCTTGAAATGTGCCCTTGATTTCACCCCTCCAATATTTTCAAATGAGTGGCCCCATCAATCATTCTCTCTCTCTTTCTCTGTCTCTATATCTCTGTCTGTCTCTCTCCCTCTTTCTCTCTTTCCCTCTCTCTCTAATGTTCATACTTTCACCATCTATTGGTTCCTTTTCTGTTGTTTTTATGCTTGCCCAACTCTCTACCATCCTTAAAAACCTTAACTTACCCCCAAGATACCAAGGGTAAGCTAAAGTCAGTTCATCAGCTAATTTTAAAATTTTCAGTATAAGCAGTTCCACTTTAGGAATCAACAAACTGTAAAAAAGCAGTGCCTTACTTTTTTTCCTTCTGTCTAGACTTAAGAAAATGTAAACAAGGAAGATTCAACTGAAACGTGTGTCATATATGCATATTTCCCCTGGAGAGCCAGTTGTCAAACATTCACCATCACATCCCTGTTTGCTATCGCTTGATTCATCCTATTGCTCTTTTACCTTTAAAACAACAAAACTCCCTGAAGATGTTTCCAATTAATGTCCCACCTCTCACTGTTCACTTCTCTGCAGAATATTCTAATTTCACTTTATAGAAATCATTCTATCTAAATTCACCAATGATCTATTAATTGTAAAAATGGATCAACTTTTCTCATTCCTATACAGCTTGACTTCCTCTTTAACCTTTATCAGTAATGGTCATTCTTTTTTCCTGGATAGGTTTTTGCTCTGTTTTTTCATAATGCTATTCTTTTCTGCTATTTGCCCTAACCTTTCTGACCTCATCTTGGTTTTCTTTTTCTCATATCACCCCTTCCCAGTATATCATGAGCTCCCATGGGTTTAATAAATCCTTTCTATATGGATTACTCACAGATGGCAGTATGATTGGAGGGCAAAGCATTAAACTCTAAAGCTTTTGAATGTTTCATTGTAAATCCATTCTTTATCACCAGCTCTGCTTGACTTTTCCTTCACAGAACAACATACCTATGCATTGGGAGCCCCTTATTTCCCTACCCCATTTTAATCTTCTTTTTGTATTTTGCTTTCCCTGCTTTTCCCCACTTGAATCCACCCTGAATACAACTGATAAAGTTATTTTCTTAAGGTAATCTTAGATTTCATCACATCAATTCACTACCCAATAAAATCCAATGATCTGTAAGATAAAATATATTCTGATCACAATTTCACCACATCAATTACCCCCTAGATACAATGAGAAAAGTTGATCCATTTTTAGATCACAATCTCTAAGACAAAATATATTCTGATTTTGGGTTTTTAAACCAACACAGTCTGGATATAAACTGGAAAAACATCATTTGCTCATGGGTAAGACAAGCTAATATAATAAAAATTACAATTCTATCTAGACTAATTTACTTATTCAGTGCCATGCCAATCAATCTACCAAAAATTATTTTTTAGAACAAGGACAAATAATACCAAAATCCTTCTGGAAGAACAAAAGAAACAGAATATCAAGGGAATTAAGGGGAAAAATGCTAGGGAAGGTGACCTAGCTAACACCAGATCTTAAATTGTATTATATAGCAGCAATCTTCAAAACCACTTGGTATTGACTAAAAAATAGAAGGGTAGATCAGTGGAATAGGTTAGCTACACAAGACACAGTAGTCAATGATTATAACAACCTACTGTTTGATCAATCCAAAGACCCCAGCTTCTGGGCTAAGAACTCACTGTTTGACAGAAACTGTAGGGAAAATTGGAAAATATTATGGCAGAAACTGGGCATAGACCAATGTCTGACACCATACACCAGAATAAAGTCCAAATGGATAGATGATGGCTGATACTATAAGCAAATTAGAGGAATAAGGAAACGTTTACTTGTAAGATTTATGGGGAACAGAAGAATTTATGAAACAAACAAGAGACAGAGAACATTATAAAATGTAAAATTGATAATTTGATTACATTAAATTGAAAAGATTTTGCACAAACAAGGCCTATGCAGCCAAGATTAGGAGGGAAGCAGAAAACTGGAAAAGAATTTTTACAAGCAATGTCTCTGATAAAGGCTTCATTTCTAAAATATATAGAGAACTAAGTCAAATTCACAAGAATCAAATCATTCACTAACTGATAAATGGCAAATTTATCAGAGGAAGAATTTTCAGAGGAAGAAATTAAAGGTAACCATAGACACATTAAAAATGCTCTAAATCACTTTTGATAAGAGAGATGCAAATCAAAACAATTCTGACATACCACATGACACTTATCAAATTGGTTAACATGCAAAACAGGGAAATGATAAGTGTTGAAGAGGATGTGGGAATGTTGGAACACTAATTCATTATTGTTGGAGCTATGAGCTGATCCAACCATTCTGGAGGGCAATTAGGAACTATGCTCAAAGGGCTATAAAAATGTGCATACCTTTTGGTCCAGCAAGACCATTTCTAGGTCTGTACCCCAAAGACATGATAAAAATGGGAAGAGGACCTACATGTACAAAAATGTTTATAGCAGCTCTTTTTGTGGTGACCAAGAACTGGAAATTGAGGGCATGCCCATCAACTGGGGAACAGCTAAATAAGTCGTCGTTTATGAGTGTAATGGAATACTTTTTTTCCATAAGAAATGAAGACCAGGCAGATTTCAGAGAAAGCTAGATATGAAGTGATGTTGAGTAAGGGGAGCAGAACCAGAAGAACATTGCACGCATTAACAGCCACATTGTACAAGGACTGGTTTTGATAGACTTAAACATTCTCAATCATGCAAGGACTTAAAATAATTCCAAAGAACATATGATAGAAAATGCCAGCCTCATGCAAAGAAATAGCTATGGAGTCAGAATGCAGAGCAAAGCAGATTGTTTTCTTCTTTTGTTTTGTTTTCTTTTCTTTCTTTCTCATGATTTTTCCCATTTTTTCTAATTCTTCTATGCAACATGACTAATGTGACAATGTGTTTAATAGAAATGTATGTAGAGCCCATATTAGATAGTTTAAAATTTATGGAAGTGAATATTGAAAACTAAAAATAAATAATTTAATAATAATAAAAAAACAAAACCTGCACAATCTTGCCTCAGCCTGTCTTTCCATTACTATTATATATTATCCCCCTTCCCAAATTCTAAAATTTAGCCAGAATCTTTTTTTTTCTGTTCCACACAAGACTCTCTATCTCTTTTCTCCACTCTTCTGTACTTGGCATTCCCCTTACCTAGAATTCTCTCTCCCATCACCTCTGCTTTAGAGAATCACTTCACTTCACTTCACTTCAAGACTCAACATAAACTCCAGTTTCTACAGACTTTCTTTCTCCTCCCAATTTCTAGTGCCCTGGTTCCATAACTATCCTATATTTAACCAGCTCCACTTAAGTGTGTAATTATTCTGTTTATTTTTATTTTCTTTGTTCTTATATATGGATGTGCCTCCCACCTCCCCACCCCCATATAACATAAAATGACTGAATTTTTTCTTTCTTTTGCAGCTTATATATTTTGAGTACTTATAAGTATCTGATATATAGTAGATATGCAAATATTTCTCATCAGGTTAATTTTATCATAACCAACTTATAATTATCCCTACCTTTACTCATTAATCTTAGCAATGTATATTTCTTATTACTGCTGGAGAGAAATACATTATTCATAGAATTGGACAAGTTAATTCCTGCCCCAAAAAAGTATTCTGTGATTTCCCATTTCCAGCTGTATAATGTTTAAGCTCCTTTGACTGACTTTAAAGTTCAGATCATCTTACCTTTCAAAACCTCTACGATTTATCCTTATGGGTACCATGTATGCAATTTAATTCAACTTAACAAGCACTTATTAGGTGCTTAACATGTGTCAGGCTTTGGGTTTACAAAGACAAAAGTGACAACAATACCTAGTTTTAAAGAATTTACATTCTGAGGATAAACAGAGATAGTTAAGTATAAATTTATATCTATCTTATCATGCATTTTCATACATAAATATGTGTTAAAAAATCACTAAAGAAATAAGAAAACAGTTGCTTCTAAACAATGGAAATATATATGTTAATATATTCCTGTGTGTGCATACCTATATACATTTATGTATACATGCATGCGTATGTGCATACATATGACATATGTATCTATGTGAATGGATGGAATGTGTATATGCGTAGGTGTGTATATGAAAATTGTATGAAAACATACATGTTGGTATATGCAGTTATTTAGATACACATGTACATGCCTGTATATGTGTATGTATACGTGTGTGCATTGTGTATGCACATGCACACACATATATATATCAATGTGGCCAATAATTCATTTATATTTTATTCACATTACTGAGCTACTCCCTTATGAAAAGTTCTGACTTGTGTCATTTGAGAATGTGCAAAAGGGTGTAGGTTTTCATAGTATTTGTGAAAGTAGTGCATCTTACATTAAACTGCACGGTTTGACCAAAATAAACAGTCACTTAGTTCTATGAAAATAGCCTCAAGTTAGTTTAGTTAAATTGCATGAGCAATAAGAATCAGGTTATAAATACTGAGTTTGACCAGAATTTGATTTCTGGACAGGAGAAATCAAAGTAGGGCAAAAAAATCACAAAAGAAATACTTATTTTATTTATTTATCAGTTTTAGGGGTGGAATGTCATGTGCTGACAGCACTAAATATAAAGCTCAGTTAGCACCAAGATTTTCTTCAAACCATTACATTAATTGAGTAGATCAATATCTCTCTTTTTTTTATATTTGAAACATTAAATGTTATGACCTCAAATTTCAGATCCATTTCCTTCCTCCCTTGTCACCCATTCCCTCTTGGGAGATAAGTAATTCAGTATATGTTGTACATATCTAGCTATGCAAAACATTATCATAGTAGATATATTGTACAAGGCTGCTTATAATTCCCTCCCACTCATCCCACCCCCACCTGGTCCATTCCCTACATGATCCTGTCCCTCTTTTATACTGGGTACTTCCAACCTCCCCTCACCCCAAGGATGCCCTCCCATCCATCATCCCTCCTCCCATCCCCCTTCCCCCTATCCTGCTGCAGGTTGAGATATCCCATTTAGTATGTATGTCATTTTCTCCCTGAACCAAATTCAATGTGAATGTGGTTTTGCCTTTTTAGCCTTCCTTATTCTCCCCCTCTTTTGCAACCACTTCCCCTTGCTTCTTCTGCATGGGATAGTTTACACTACCCTGTCTCTCCCCATCACCTCTTGCCACTTTCCTCTCTCACCTCATAATTTCATCCCTTGAGTATTCTCCCTTCCCAACAAATTCAACTTATGCCCTCTATCCATATATAACTGTAACCATATACACACACATTCACATATGTATTCATATGACCACACCCCCTTCTTCCATTATTTTCATAGTGAGAAAGATATCATCAGTCACAGTTATTGCTTTTCCATATAGGAATGTAAATAGTTCAACTTTGATAAGTTCCTTTTGATTTCTTTTCCCTGATTACCTTCTCAGGCATCTCTTCCTTCTTGTGTCTGGATGTCAAATTTTCTATTCAATTCTGGTTTTTTCCTCAAGAATGCTTGAAAGTCCTCTATTCCACTGAATGACCATATTTTCCCCTGAAACAAAATACTCAGTTCTGCTGGGTAGGTGACCCTTGGGTTCATTCCCAGTTCTTTTGCCCTCTGGAATATCATATTCCATGCCCTTCGATCCCTCAGTGTAGAAGCTGCCAGGTCCTGGGCTATTCAGATTGTGTTTCCACAATATTGAAATTGTTTCTTCCTGGCTGCTTGAAGTATTTTCTCCTTGATCTGGGGATTCTGGAACCTGGCTATAATATTCCTGGGAGTTTTCTTTTTGGGATCTTTTTCAGGAGGTGATCGGTGGATTCTTTCAACCTCTATTTTGCCCTCTGGATCTAAAACATCAGGGCAGTTTTCCTTGAGAATTTCTTGAAGGGTGATTTCTAGGTTCTTTCCTTGATCATGGCTTTCAGGTAGGCCAATAATTTTTAAATTGTCTCTCCTGGATCTATTTTCCAGGTCAGTGATTTTTCCAATGAGATATTTCACATTGCCTTCTAATCTTTCATTTGTTTGGATCTGCTTAACAGCATCTTGATTTCTCATAAAGTCATTAGCTTCCATTTGCTCCAGTCTAACTCTGAAGGAATGAATCTCCTCAGTGAACTTTTGAGATTCTTTTTCCATCTGGCAAATTCGACTTTTTAAGGCATTCTTCTCCTCATTGCCCTTTTGGGCCTCCTTTGCCATTTGAGTTAGTCTATTTTTTAAGGTGTTGTTTTCCTCAGTCAGGCTGTTGACCCTCATTTCATACTTTTCCTGCATCCTTCTCATTTCTCTTTCCAATTTTTCCTCCACTTCTCTTCTTTGATTTTTAAAGTCCTTCTTAAGGTCCTCTATGGCCTGCAACCCGCTCATGGTTTCCCCTTGGGCTTTTGGAGCAGGACTTCTGACCTCACAGTACTTTTCCTGCTCTATGCCCCCAAAATAGGAGTCTAGGGTTGCATTTTTCTGTTTCCTTTGCCTTGGCATGTTGCCACTTAATTACTTGACTTTTGGGCTTGTTGCCACACTATGGCTTTAAGGCCAGATAGAGGAATTTTCGTCCCGAACGTGTCGGGGGCAACTTCCGTTTCTGGCAAGCTGTAAACCCACCCACGACTTCCACCCTAGATCACAATCCAGATCCAGGGAGGTTAAAGCAAGAGCGATTACCCCCCAAGACTGATCTCTGGATCTCCCTACAAATTTGCAGGCTGGGAGCAGGAGCTGCCTCTGAAAACTACAAAATGGCGTTTGTCCTCAGCGGCTTCTAGTCCCCAGGGGAGGAGCTGACTCATTCCCTAATACCAGTCCCAAAGTCCATAGGACACTAACCTCTTACTTTGTCCCAGGCAAGTCTATGTTGATAATTCTGGAGTCCCCACAGCTCCTGGTGTTCTGGGGTTCCTCCAGCTGGCTGCTGGCCCTGCCGCCCTGGGGCTAAAACCTCGGCTCATGCGGACCTGGGCTTGGCTCGGCTCGGCTCGGCTCCTGCACTCTGCTTGCTGCACGCTGCCAGGTCCCAGACCACTGTGCTGGTCCTTCCTGCGGGGCTGCTGGGTTGTCCTCAGTGGGAGTTTAGCTTCTCTGTGTCGTTCTGTGGGTGCTGGGGCTCCAGAAGTTGTTCAGAGTCCCTTTTTACATCGTTTGGGGGGAATGTGGGGGCAGAGTGGCTTGGATGAGCTGTTTCTACTCTGCCATCTTGGCTCCGCCCCCCATCAATATCTCTCTTAAAGATATAGTTCACCTCCCTGAGTCTTCACAGCACTTTAACTCCTTCTCAATCATATTAAGTAGTCAATATCCAGTTCCCAGTTCTCTATGCAGCAGACAATTTGTTCTGAGGAATCAAAGGTTATATAGCAAAATTCCAAATGATCAAGTCTTATCATATCAGCATACCCTGTGTGCACTGAGGCAAGGTCAAACGCTACAGAAATACCAATAATCTTTCTTCAATTTAATAGAAACACAGTGGATTTATGATTATCCTAAAAAGCTGTGTGATTAGTGGACAACTATAGAAGTTTATCTGAGAAGTCTGTTCAAATGATATTCTCTCGTTCACATGTATTCCCTGTTTGCTCTTGTGTCTTTTTGCCCTCTTTGAGAAAGATTCAACAAAGTTTAATTTCCTCAACAACCCCCCTATCTTCTCATATCATATGCTTAGGTGACAGATTGAGTCCCAATTCCTAACTCATTTGCATAGCCAAGTACAGTGGAAAATTCATTCAATGTTCAAAGGCTCCAGATTTTAATACATACCCATTGCCAGACAAGATTAGCTCTGACCAAGTGATGACTAGGGAAGTACATTTAATATGGCACAAGTACTGGAAACTGACAAAATTTTCTTTCAACATCATCAACCAACTTTCTTTCTTTCTTCCTTTCTTTCTTTTTTCTTCCTCTCTCTATTTTTTTCTTTCTTTTCTCTCCTCCTCATCGTCCTCCTCCTCCTCCTCCTCCTCCTCTTCTTGTTCTTCTTCTTCTCCTTCTTCTTCTCCTTCTCTTTCTTCTTCTTTTCCTCCTCCTCCTCCTCCTCCTCCTCCTCCTCCTCCTCCTCCTCCCCTCCCTCCTCCTCCTCCTCCTCCTCCTCCTCCTCCTCCTCCTCCTCCTCTCTCCTCCTTCTTCTTCTTCTTCTTCTTCTTCTTCTTCTTCTTCTTCTTCTTCTTCTTCTTCTTCTTCTTCAGGAGGTTAAGCCTTCTTGTCAGTGTCTATGTGATATCACCTTTGAATAAGTTTATCCCATTCTGGTCATCAGATGTCTTAATAAAATGGAATTATTAGAGGTAGAGGCAAGATGGTAGAGTAAAAGCAGGAACGTTGTTGAGCTCTACCCCCAAACACCTCCAAATACCTATAAAATGACTCTAAGCAAATTCTAGAACTACAGAACCCCCAAAATGACAGAGTGAATCACAGCTCCAGCTGAAGACAGCCTGGCAGGCCAACAGAAAGGGTCTATCATAACAAACTGGGAGAAGAGTGTAGGCCCGCATGGGCTGTGCTGGTACAGATGGGGCCAGAGCAGGCCTCAGGGGATCGAATCATGGCAGCTATGGCAGTTTCCAGACTTCTCAACCCATCAATGCCAAAGACAAAGTAGAAGGTCAGTGGGAAAACTCTGTTGGGTGAGATAAGAGTGTGGTCTGGCTCCAGCCCCAAGGAAGCAAAGGTGTCTGTGGCAGCAAAGGCAGCAGCAGCTGCTCCTCAAGCTCTAGGTCCACAGAGGGTGGGAGGATCAAGTGGCTAATCATAAGGACAATTGCAGAGATCTCTTGACTGGTGCTGAGGCAGGATTCTTTTGATTTGCCCTGCTTAGATCTGGGTCACAGTCTTGGGTGGCAGTCCTGGGGTGAGGAGGAGAGTTGCATTGGCAGAGCTTGTGGTGGTTGTGGAAAAAGAATCCTCCTCACAGTTCTGAGGCAGAAAAGAGTGCTTGTGGTCACTCACAGACCAGACCACAGACCAAGAAAAGAGTACACACATCGCCTTTGATCATATTGCCTTAGAACAGAAAATTCACTGGTGCCTAGAAGTAGCTCTGATAACAACTGCTCAAAGCCCCAGAAACTTAGGGCAGAGTACTATATATTCTGTAAGCAGAGTTCTACCTTGGCAAAGTGTTCAAAAATCAAATAATTGACTGGGAAAATAAGCAAAGGGAAAAAATCAGACTATAGAATCTTATTTTGGTGACAAAGAAGATCAAAACATACAACCAGAAGAAAACAACTAACTCAAAACTTCTGCATCAAAAGCCTCAAGAAAATATGAATTGTGAGGAGGAGATGGATTTCATATTTACCAGGAGAGGCTTATACAAACTGATGCTGAGTGAGAAGAGTAGAATCAGAAGAAATTTATATACAATCACAGACACATCATATGTGTGATGACCAACAAAGCAGACTGGTTTCTTTTCAGCAATGCAGTATTATAAGTCAATCCCAAAACACTCATGAAAGAGAGAAATGCAACATCCAGAGATATAACTAGAAAGAACTGAGCCTGAATCCTGATGGAAGCAAACTAATTGATCTTTTTTCTTTTCTTTGGTTGGTTTTATTTCTTCTTTATCATTTTCCATCCCACCTACTAAAATACGACTTTGTAATTGGACTAATGTCTATATGAATGTATTTGCAGATCCTATACTGGATTATATGCTGTTGTGGGGAGTGGGGGGAGGGAAGTAAAGGAAATTTGGAAATCAAGGAACTGCAGAATTGAATCTTGTTAGCTGAAACTAATAAATTAATTTAAAAAAAGAAAATATGAATTGGTTGCAGGCCATGGAGGAGTTTAAAAAGGATTTTGAAAATGATTTAAAAGAAGCAGAGGAAAAATTGGTAAAAGAAGTGAGAGTGATACAAGAAAATGATGAAAAACAAGACAACAACTTGCTAAAGAAGACCCCCCAAAAATACTGAAAAAATACCACTTTAAAAAGTAAACAAAGGGCTAAAGAGGTCCAAAAAGTTAAAATGAGGAGAAGAATGCCTTAAAAAGCAGAATTGACTAAATGGGAAAGGATCGTCAAAAGCTCAGTAAAGAAAGTAACTCCTTAAAAATTAGAATGGAACAAATTGAAGTTAATGACTTAATGAGAAATCAAGATATTATAAAACAGAACCAAAAGAATGAAAAATAGAAGACAATGTGAAATATCTCATTGTGGAAAAAAAACATTGACCCAGAAAACAGATCCAGGGAAGATAATTTTAAAAATTATTAGACTACCTGAAAGCCATGATCAAAAAAGAGCCTAGGGGGCAGAGCCAAGATGGAGGAGTAGAAACAGCTCTTCCAAGCCACTCTGCCTCCAGATCCCCCCCAAAGTATGTAAAAGGGGACTCTGAACAACTTCTGGAGCCCCAGCACCCACAGAACGACACAGAGAAGCTAACCTCCCACTGAGGACAGCCCAGCAGCTCTGCAGGAAGGACCAGGGCAGCGGTCTGGGACCTGGCAGTGGCAGTGTGCAGAGTGCAGGGAGCCGAGCTGAGCCCAGGTCCACATGAGCCAAGGTTTTAGCCCCAGGGCGGCAGGGCCAGCAGCCAGCTGGAGAAACCACAGAACACGAGGAGCTGTGGCGATTCCAGAATTATCAACATAGACATGCCTAGCACAAAGTAAGAGGTTAGTGTCCTATGGACTTTGGGACCTGTATTTGGGGAACGCGTCGGCTTCCTCCCGTGGGGGCTAGAAGCGGCTGAGGAGACACACCATTTTGTAGTTTTCAGAGGCAGCTCCAGCTCCCAGCCTGCAAATTGTAGGGAGATCCAGAGATCAGTCTTGGGGGGTAATCGCTCTTCCTTTAACCTCCCTGGATCTGGATTGTGATCTAGGGTGGAAGTCGTGGGTGGGTTTACAGCTTGCCAGAAACGGAAGTTGCCCCCCACACGTTCGGGACGAAAATTCCTCTATCTGGCCTTAAAGCCATAGTGTGGCAACAAGCCCAAAAGTCAAGTAATTAAGTGGCAACATGCCAAGGCAAAGGAAACAGAAAAATGCAACCCTAGACTCCTATTTTGGGGGCATAGAGTGGGAAAAGTACTGTGAGGTCAGAAATCCTCCTCCAAAAGCCCCAGGGGAAAACATGAGCGGGTTGCAGGCCACAGAGGACCTTAAGAAGGACTTTAAAAATCAAAGAAGAGAAGTGGAGGAAAAATTGGAAAGAGAAATGAGAAGGATGCAGGAAAAGTATGAAATGAGGGTCAACAGCCTGACTGAGGAAAACAACACCTTAAAAAATAGACTAACTCAAATGGCAAAGGAGGCCCAAAAGGGCAATGAGGAGAAGAATGCCTTAAAAAGTCGAATTTGCCAGATGGAAAAAGAATCTCAAAAGTTCACTGAGGAGATTCATTCCTTCAGAGTTAGACTGGAGCAAATGGAAGCTAATGACTTTATGAGAAATTAAGATGCTGTTAAGCAGATCCAAACAAATGAAAGATTAGAAGCCAATGTGAAATATCTCACTGACCTGGAAAATAGATCCAGGAGAGACAATTTAAAAATTATTGGACTACCTGAAAGCCATGATCAAGGAAAGAACCTAGAAATCACCCTTCAAGAAATTCTCAAGGAAAAACTGCCCTGATGTTTTAGATCCAGAGGGCAAAATAGAGGTTGAAAGAATCCACAGATCACCTCCTGAAAAAGATCCCAAAAAGAAAACTCCCAGGAATATTATAGCCAGGTTCCAGAATCCCCAGATCAAGGAGAAAATACTACAAGCAACCAGGAAGAAACAATTTCAATATTGTGGAAACACAATCAGAATAGCCCAGGACCTGGCAGCTTCTACACTGAGGGATCGAAGGGCATGGAATATGATATTCCAGAGGGCAAAAGAACTGGGAATGAACCCAAGGGTCACCTACCCAGCAAAACTGAGTATTTTGTTTCAGGGGAAAATATGGTCATTCAGTGGAATAGAGGACTTTCAAGCATTCTTGAGGAAAAAACCAGAATTGAATAGAAAATTTGACATCCAGACACAAGAAGGAAGAGATGCCTGAGAAGGTTATCAGGGAAAAGAAATCAAAAGGAACTTATCAAAGTTGAACTACTTACATTCCTATATGGAAAAGCAATAACTTTGACTGATGATATCTTTCTCACTATGAAAATAATGGAAGAAGGGTGTGTGGTCATATGAATACATATGTGAATGTGTGTCTCTATGGTTACAGTTATATATGGATAGAAGGCATAGGTTGAATTTGTTGGGAAGGGAGAATACTCAAGGGATGAAATTATGAGGTGAGAGAGGAAAGTGGCAAGAGGAGATGGGGAGAGACAGGGTAGGGTAAACTATCCCATGTAGAAGAAGCAAGGGGAAGGGTTTGCAAGGGAGGGGGAGAATAGGAAGGCTAAAAAGGCAAAACCACATTCTCATTGAATTTGGTTCAGGGAGAGAATGACATACATACTAAATGGGATATCTCAACCTTCAGCAGAATAGGGGGAAGGGGGATGAGAGGAGGGATGATAGATGGGAGGGCATCCTTGGGGGGAGGGGAGGTTGGAAATACCCACTATAGAAGAGGGACAGGATCATGTAGGGAATGGACTAGGTGGGGGGTGGGATGAGTGGGAGGGAATTATAAGCAGCCTTGCACAATATATCTACTATGATAATGTTTTGCATAGCTAGACATGTACAACATATACTGAATTACTTATCTCCCAAGAGGGAATGGGTGACAAGGGAGGAAGGAAATGGATCTGAAATTCGAGGTCTTAACATTAAATGCTTCAAATATATATAAATACTATTATTAATACTCTTTTGCTTGTAATAGGGAGATAAGATGTGCAGGCATTGGGACACAAAGATTCACCTTCCTCTAATGGAAAAGTCGATGGGGTTATGGGAGAAGGTATGGGAGAGAGTAGATTGGAGGAAGCAATATCTTGTGGGACTGCTATTCTGGGAGGTTGGGTAGGGGAATTATGGGGGGGAAATGATTGTAACTCAAAATCTGGCGGAAATGAATGATGTAAAACAGAAGTTAATAAAGCATTTTTTTTTTAATTTTTTTAAAATGAGCCTAGACATCATCTTTCAAGAAATTATCAAGGAACACTACCCTGATATTCTAGAACCAGAGGGTAAAATATAATTATTAGATATTGTGTTTAGTTATAGAATGATCATATGCTCATCCTTTTTTCATCCCAGACAGTAACATTTTAATAAGAAAAGTTTAGCTGATTTAAGAAAAAAACAAAACAAACCTGTTTTATTAAAAGAAGACAAAGACCCATTAAATTTGCCCTGTCTTAGTCTGAAAACAACTTTCACTTTCATTTTTCAGCTATTGAAAAAAAATTATTATGCTGAAAAAAATAACTAAAGAATTATTTCTATCCTGCAAATGTGCTAAGTACTTTCCCCAAGGGAAGTTATTCCCAGATTTCAATTTTGGGAACTGCTTCTCTTGACATCTTCCTTGTGAATATGTCTTCAATCTTCACTTTCATATGTATGTATTAGTGGTATGTTCATACTGAAGTGTAAAACAATGTGGATGAACAACCTGTCAATGTATTTTCATAATCAAATACAGGTTTCCTGAATAACACAGGAGTTTATTTTTGGTGACTTTCTTTTTCTACCAACTTAGAAATAGATTGTCAGGGAATGTTCACTTACATTATTAAATTCAGAAATAGCAGCAGCTGTTAAGAATGTAAAACGACCTGCTGTTCCCACATTTATTCTGTTTCTGCCATTACTATCAGCTTTCCTTTACTGGCTTCTGAAATTAATACTTTGATTTGTGTCACCCTTGTAATTTGTCAATAAATGCAATAAATAATATATTCTTAATTACAATTGACTATGGTGGGATGGTAAAATAACAGAAGGAAGAGTTTGGAAATCCTACTTGGAATGTTACTTCGAAGGAATGTTTGTGAAATATATCTCCCAATTCTTATCACTGAGGTGACTCCTTATACATATAAAATGAGATATTCATTGTCAGATGGTTATATTATGTTCATTTGTTTGGTTTAACTATAATTCTCTGTTAAGAGAGTTCTAGTGTACATATGTATGGTATGTGCATATGTATATGTGTGTGTGTGTGCATGCATGTACCTTCTGAAATTAATACTTTGATTAGTATCACCCTTGTAATTGGTCAGTAAGTGCAATAAATAACACATTCTTTTTTTTTGCTTTCTGGGGGGCAATTGGGGTTAAGTAACTTGCCCAAGGTCACAAGGCTAGGTTTTTGTTTGTGTGTGCATTAAGTGTCTGAGGCCAGACCCGAACTCAGGTCCTTCTGACCCCAGGGCCAATGCTCTACTCACTGTGCCACCTAGCCGCCCCAATAAATAACACATTCTTAATTATAATTGACTATAGTGGGATGGTAAAACAACAGAAGGAAGAGTTTGGAAATCCTACTTGGAATGTTACTTCGAAAGAATGTGTGTGAAATATATCTCCCAATTCTTATCACTGAGGTGACGCCTTGTACATATAAAATGAGATATTCATTGTCAGATGGTTATATTGTGTTCATTTGTTTTGTTTAACCATAATTCTCTGTTAAGAGAGTATGTATGGTGTGTGTGCATGTTCATGTGTGTGTAGCAGATACAGTAAAGATGTTGAGAAGTGTAATGATATTGTTTAAAAATCAACAAACTTTTAACAATTTTCTTTTGAAAAGTTCACTTTCAGAAGTGATATATACTAATAGATTGTACTTGCAGGCAATATTGTTTTAACTTGAAAATAAATTTGACTAGAAACATGATTTAGCTAAATGGACTATGGAAGGTGATCTGATTTTATTTGCATTTTACAGAAATTCTCAGAAAGGACAACTCTAGTCATATGGTTCCTTTCTACTATTAAAAACAATTTCTCTTACTACTCAGGTTGCCCAGCCCTGAATGCCAAACTCCATATGTGTCAATTGGACATTTTGGGGGGGTATGGGGGTAGGAAAGGAAGTTGAGCCTGTGATGTCACTAGCATAATTAAGTGAGGAATCTCCCTCTAAAAACTAAGACTTAGCATGCAAACACACACACACACACACACACACACACACACACACACACACACACACACACCCCACTCAGCCGAGTGCCTGGCACATTGTAGTTGCTGTTGCACAGTCATTGAGTAATATGGATTCTTTGGGACCCAATGCTTCAATCAGTTCATCAGGAATTCATCAGTTCTCTCTCTCTCTAGAGGCAAATGGCATTTTTCATTACGGGTCCTTTGGAATAGTCTTATATCCTTGTCTTGATCAGGGTGTATTTCTACAGTTTGCTCCCTATCCCTAGAAATAATTTCCTTTTTATCTCTATCACTCAGAATCTTTTGCTGACTGTAAAATTTCTACTAGTTTCGTGTTTTCCTTGTAATTATGGCTGCGTTAGTTTTGTTTTTTTCAAATTTAATAGAATTAAAATTATATATAATAGAAATTAAATTCTTTTTTAAATTTAATAAAAATCAAAACTACCCATTTTACTTCTAGTCATCCTCTCCATCCCTTATTTGGTCATAAACTCTTTCCAAATCCAAATATCTGACAGACACATTCTTTTTTTTACACTTTCTTAACTTACTTATTATATCACCTATTATACATAAAACATGTATTCATTTTGATCTTATCATGGTATGGGTTTTTTACTATACTATGCTATAAATAGGGCAGCTAGGTGGTGTAATGGATAGAGTGCCAGACCTGAAGTCAGAAAGACTTATCTTCCTGTGTTCAAATCTGGCCTCAGAAACCTACTAGCTGTATATTCCAGGGCAAACCACTTACACTTATTTACCGCAGTTTCCTCATCTGCAGAATGAACTGGAGAAGGAGTGGCAAATCACTCTAGTATCTTTGCTAAGAAAACCTCAAATTTGGACATAAAGAATAAGGCATGACTGAAAAATAACTGAACAGTAGAAAAATTATTCAGTTTAAGTATCTTTTAAAAATGAACTTAAAGAATCATCATCAAATAATAATAGAGATCCACAAAAGAAAGAGAAGGGCATAACAAAATCTGATAATACACCAAAGACAAAAAAAGAGTTGGAATGGGACAAATATAAAGGACAATTTTATCGAATTTGTTCTCTAAGGTTACAGTGTCATTACAGGATCTTAGATTTAAAAGTAATTTCATTCAACTTTCTCATTTTATGAATGAGAAAACCAAAGCCCAGAGAGTAGAGCTTAAATGACTTATCCAGAATTACATAAATATTAAGTGCCCCATAAAAAATCATTCTGATCTCTAGCACTGAATATATCCACTTTCTTATGAGAACCTGTGCTAAAGAGTGATGTTCCTGAAGCATAATAAGCATGTTCAGTTATTCGTCATGTGTGACTCTTTGAGATATTATAGTTTTCTCAGCAAAGATACTGGAGTGGTCTGCTATTTCATTCTCCAAAAGATTAAGTCAAACAGAGATCATATGACTTGCCCAGGGTCACACAGCTAGTGAGTGTCTGAGACCAGATTTGAACTCAAGTCATCCTGACTCCAGATCAAGGGCTCTATCCACCTAGCAACCTTGCTACCTACATCTAAGGTTAACTAATGTTAATCAGATTATACTTCTAAAGGCAGGAATTATGGATTTATATTTTAGGAAGGTTTCTAATCATAAGATTTGAATGTTGGAAACCTTACTTAATCATTATTACCCAGAAAATTTCAAATATCTCCCTGGCTGCATCCTTCATCCCCTGACATCTTTAATGTATTTCTGTTAATCAAGATCCTTATGTAACACGCTTTGGTCCTGAGTCTTCCTAAGCTTCTTTAATCCCTTGTGTTTTTCTTTTTGCTTATATAGAGCTATAAGACATTTGTGAGAATTTTAAAGTAATGACCTGGGAGTTCCCATTCTCCATGTTTCTATAAAAGTAGAGTTCAGTAAAATCCCTTTGGGCATGACATAATTGATTGACATGCATGGGTTCCTGTAGACTTAAAAAAAAAAAAACTATAGTTATTCTGAAATGAGGTCACTGTTTGATGATACACATTTGATAGTCTTATTGGTTGAATTTTCTGGCATTTTGGAGGAAGATTTCTACCCAAATGGCTATAATTTAAGAAAGGCTGGCAGATGGGTAAGCTTAGTCATCCGCCTTATTCAGTGTCAAATACCAATAAACAATCTTAAATAGAATAAAACTTTAAGAAGTTAAAATTAAGCTGAATACATCCATAGACTGACCCAATTCTGTCTTATGACCTCTCTTACTTCTCTACTTGGATTTGTCATTATATCACAAAATTTGAGCCAATGTAGTAAAAGGAAAAGAGCCCTAAATTTGAAAATTGGGAGCTTTGTCTTCTAATCCTGGAAGAGCCAATGGCTAGTTACTATTCTTCTAGAATATCTCTTTACCTCTCTTTGACTTAGGTTATTTTTTATTATTTAAATTAATGTTATTTATTTTTCCTTTTAAGGATCATATAGATCCAGAAAGGAGGTGTTTCAGAAATCTAACTTAATACCTTTCATTTTATATTTCTAGAAACTGGGCATAGGAAGGTTAGAAGAATTCTTCAGGATTACACAGTCATTAATCATCAAAGGAAAGATGTGAACTCAAGTCCAGAAAGTTTAAAATCATATACAATGGCTCCAAAAGTTTCTTCCTGCTGTAGCCTTCTGTGGTTTATCTTTGAAAGTATGGTACTGGATTCCTATAACAAAGTAATTAAAATGGAGATGTTGAAATAAAATGCATTTTTTTAAAAAGTGCATTACTCAAAACCCTATGAGCAAATAATTTAATTCAGAGTGTCAATCTTTCATTTTGAGCTGTATTATATTTCCATTGAGCATAGTCAAGTACAAAACCAGTTTTGACATATTTGAATATTTATCATATTGCTTTACTAGAGTGTAAGTTGTTATTCATCACTTGTTTTCAAAGAGGACCAATGACATCATGTCTTGACTTGTTTGTGAATTGGAATTATGTAAGGCAGAGTTGCACAAAGTTGTTAGCTTTACTCTTTCTTCCAGCATCATCAAAGTCCAGTGGTAAGGCAAAGGTCAGAATGAGTGGTGATGACCCAGGATGGAATGGATTACCTTGGTGTCTTTAATATCTGATCAATCTCTACTGTCTCTACACACTCCATAGCACTTGCTTCAGTTTCATGGCCACTGGAACAAATTGTTTATATTTGTTCATTTTGTCAGGAGAAGTCTTCACATGCTTGGAGTAGACATCCTCCTAATTCACTGATGGGTTTGAAGCCTATCAGTTACCCTTACCCTGGGTTAGTCTATCTGCTAAGATAGTTTTACTGGGTTATGGTATGTGAATGTACCATGAAGGAAAAAAAAACATATCTTAGCTAAGTTTTCTGTCTCCCTTTTTACCTGTTACAGTACTTTATGTGTATAACATGCTTTAATACATAATTTTCAGATTTAATTTCTTGAATTCTTTATTTTTCAAGTTAGTTTCATTATGTGGTTTTCTAAACTTTTATAATTTTTATTCTTGCCAAATAATTTTTGTTGTACCTTATTACACATCTTGGGGGCAGCTAGATGTCTCAGTGGATTGAGTGCTGGGCTTGGTGTCAGGAAGTCCAGGCTTCAAAATATGGCCTCTGACTCTCACTAGCTGTATGACCCTGAGAAAGTACTTAACTTCTGTTTTCCTTAATCCACTAGAGAAAGAAATGGCAAACCACTCCAATAACTCTGTCATGAAACCCCCATGGATAGTACTGTCCATGGGGTCACAAATGATCAGACGTGATAAATAACTAAACAACAATTACATACCTTACATAGCAATAAAAGAGTCAAAAAGAAATCCTAAACCCCTTGCTTCGAAATAATTGTTTTATATGAATCTAGATACATCATCAATAATGCAATCCAGTAAGGTGAAAATGGAAAGTTATATATCATGCACAGCTAAGAGAGGCTAATTGAGATAGATAGATGAAGAGTCATTCAGATATTCACTCCCAATAGTGAGAATCCATAGTTTCCTTTAAAGCTCAGTTTAATTCCATATCATATGTGGGGTCTTTCCAAATCCCCTATTTCTACTGCTTGACCTTTCCAGCTTCCCTCCCTGAACAAATCCAGTATTTACTTTGTACCTATTTTCTACATAATTATATATCTATACATTTCCCCATAAATAAAATACAACCTCTGAAGCCAGTTTTATCCTCTGTTTATCCCATGTATTTGGTATATAGTAGACATTTAACAAATTCTTATTGATTGATTTCTTGATTAACTGCTTAATATTAAATAGATAGTAGTACATTTGAAGTTATGACTTCAGACACAAGATCATCAGAGAGTTATCCAGGCATAGGTTTCTGGAATGACTACATAGAGATACTAGTAGTCTGGTCATATAGAAAAGTGAGGGTTAACTGATAGATGGAAAATCCATCGCCTCCATATCGAGATAAATAAGAGGGACCTTAATAGGTTGAGTGGAAGCCTTGTGAAAGATTTATGGGTGATTTACATTTAAGTGTCACATAGATTAAAAAAAAATATGGGTGAGTTGTAATCAGTGGCATTGGAAGGAATTAGAACATTACTAATATCATAGATCTACCAAGGCAGAGATCTGAACAAAGGGAGCTACAGACCATGGACATTTAGATTGAAAATAGTGTTGTCCAAAGTTATTCTGTGCAAAGAGTAGATAACTGAAATCTAAGCAGATTGGAATGCCATTCACAAGCCTGAAGAAAGGAGTCTAAGCCTGCTTGTGGGGGATGATTGATTTTTTTTCCTTATAAGGATAATGGAGTCTGCTAAAGTTGGGTAGAACATACTCCCCAAAGAACAAGAAGGTCCAAACCTGAATAGCAAATTATATTTGTTACATAACCTTTACAAAATGAAACTAGAAATTAAATGCACAAGGTTGCTAATGATATGCTTTATTCTTTGGAACAGTTATTTGGAATTGAGAAAAACACTCATTTAGTCACAATGTTGCTATGCAATTTCTCAAAGATGCCCTACACTATAGGCCCCTGTATTAATACTCTCTAAGAAAATTAGTATCAGAACTAAAAACCTCCCTAAGGGAAGACTGAGAAAGGAATCTCATTGCATAAAATAAATTTGAGGAGAAAATTTATTGAAGCTTTGATTTTTTTAAGCTTTTAAGAACCAGGGAAAAGAAAGATGAGAGACTAGCATGCCTCTATTCTGAGTAGGTTTGACATGTAAAATGGTACTCCTCTATGTGAAGATTTTTGTGTATGGATTAATGACAAATGCCAGATAGATGGAGAAAAGACTTACTTAAGATGAGTAAGAATAGAGGTGAAGAATGGCATGATTTATTATCTGGGAATTTCATTACATGAATTGTGCCAGACTTCAATGTAACATATTTTCTGACAAGTGAAAGAGAGTTACTTTAAAAAAAATAAACATGAAAGACAAGATCTTCACAGGAAATTGAAGGTTCATGTCATTGTCTTGGTTATGATTTCTCAGGTGTGAAACTCAGAGATGTTCATCAGAGATAGTCTTTATAACCTGGAACTAGAAGAAGAGCCCTTAACATGTAATCAATTGACCCCAAAGGTGACCATGGATAGACTCATAAAGTCATTAGCTTCCATTTGCTCCAATCTAATTCTGAAGGAATGATTCTTCCTCAGTGAGCTTTTGAGATTCTTTTTCCATCAAGCAAACTGGGCTTTTTAAGGCATTCTTCTCCTCGTTGCCTTTTTGAACCTCTTTTGCCATTTGAGTTAGCATATTTTTTAAGGTGTTATTTTCCTCTGTCAGGCTGTTGACTCTTGTTTCATAATTTTCTTACATTGTTTTCATTTCTCTTCCCAATTTTTCTGCCACTTCTCTTATCTGCTTCTTAAGCTTCTTTATTGCCTGTAACCAGCTCATATTTTTCTTGGAAGCTTTTGGTACAGGAGTCCTGACTTCATTGTCTTCCTCCTGTTCCATGCTTTGATCCTTTTTTGTCCCCAAAATAAGAGTCTAATGTTGGATTCTTCTGTTTGCCTTGCTTCTTTTGTATGATAATGTCACCACTCAGTCACTTGTCTCCTGGGCTTTTTGCCATGGTAGGACTCTGCCACCAGACAGGGGAATTTTGTTCCAAATGCTGGGGTTTTCTCAGCTGCTGGAGATATTAGTTGGGTGCCCTCTCTGAAGCCTCCACATGCTCTGGCAAGCTCGTCATACACCCCAGGACCTCTACCCTACACCGCAATCCAGATCCAAGAAGGTTAAAGCAAGAGCGATTACCCCTCACACTGGTAGCTTGGCCCCCCTACAATCTGCAGGTCAGGAGCTGAAGCTGCCACATGGCTGCGGCTGTGCTGTGGTGTCTCAGAGGCTTCTCGCACCAGGGGAAGTGGTCAATGCATTTCCAACTACTGGATCCCAAAGTCCACACTGCACTGACCTCTCACTTTGTCATTCACATTGATGTGTTGATAATTCTAGAAACAGACACAGCTGCTGGTGATCTGAAGTCCCTCCAGCTGGTGGCTGGTCAGTCCCACCCTGGGGTTAAAACCTCTGGCTCACAGGGCTGGGGTCAGCTCCCAGAGAGTTGCGCTGTCCAATTCCTGCCTGCCTGTTGGGCTCTCCTCAGCAGGAGGTTAGCTTCTCTGTCTCATTTTGTGTGTTCTGTAGCTCCAAAGTTTGTTCAGTCACCTTTTACAAGAATTGGAGAAGGTGAGAGCCTGAGCCCTGGGGAAGTCCTGTTTCTACTCTTCCATCTTGACTCTGCCCTCAAAGAGGACTTCTGTGATAGCAGAGTCAAGAAGGAGAAAACTTGTGGAATCCCAGCACTTTTGTTTGTGTGTTCTGTCTGTGTTGATATTTGTTTGTAATACTTTGTACAGGAGCTCTGAGACCTTTCTGGAAACCCTGAAGGAAGATTTTCTGGTTCTATGTTGTATATTTACAGAAGTCATGGAGGAGGGTTTTGGAGGTCCTGGCACTTTACTGATGATTTGTGCTGACCTCTTGGACCTTGTTTGTGGGTCTGTGTTGATTTCTATGTTGATGATTTGTGCTGACCTCTTGGACCTTGTTTGTGGGTCTGTGTTGATTTCTATGTTGATGATCTCTGTTAAGTTCTCAGACCTTGTTGATGGGCCTGAGTTGATTTCACAGGCAGATAGTGAATTGATGATGGTGCTGGCAATGGATTTGAATATTATTGTGGCTCTGTCAATCTTTGTTTTCCCAGAAACAGGAACTGTGAAGGACTTGAGGTGGACTGAACACTGTTAACGTCAATATGGAATAGGAACCAGACAAAGAATTGGACAATGAGCTGGACAAGGAATTGGGGGCTACCTGCCTTTGAACCAAGGTGACAGTTGGAGCTGGAACCATGGAAGAGGAACCATGGAAGCTGAGAACCAGCCTCAAGTCAAGCTGAAAGAAGAATTTACTTGGATATGTGTACTTACTGAGAAGATTATTATTTACTGTGGGTGGAGAACCTAGGAGTGGAGAACTTTGACTTTTGTACTTTGTGATTGAATTAATGATTTTGTGATTGACTAAATGAATGTACTTTGTTTAAAACTATGTGACCACTTTGGTGAAAACTATGTGAGCATTTTAGTGATGAGTTATTGAATTGTGACATGGTGAATGCTGTATTTTGATTTTCTGTGATAAGTTGTAAAAATGCTGTGTTTTGATTTTCTATGAATACTTTGCTGTGATTTGTTATTGAATAAATAGAGAGTTTGCTATACTATGTAATCAGAACCTTGAAAGTTGTTCAGAGCAACAGTTCTCTGGAAAGCTGCTCATGCTTGGCTTTATACATGTTTAGAAGATCTGGAATATACATGTTTTGTCAGCAAAATGTATTTCCATGTAATTCATGCAGTGAAAGAAAAGAAAGACAAAAAAAAAGAAATTAAGAAAGTAAAGAAAAAATATATTATATCTGAATTCATGCTCCACCAGGTCTTTTTCTAGAAGAAGGATGTTACCTTTCATCATCAACCCTTCAGAATTGCTTAGATGGTTTTATTGCTAAGAATAGCTAATATGTTCACAGCAGATCATCATACAATATTGCTGTTACTCTGCACATTGTTCTCCTGGCTCTGCTCATTTTACTTTACATCATTTCACTTAAGACTTTCCAGGGTTTTGTGAGCATCATTCTTCTTTTTTTCTTTTTCTTTTTCTTTTTTTTTTTTGCTTTCTGGAGGGGGGAAGGTGGGGCAATTGGGGTTAAGTGACTTGCCCAAGGTCACATGGCTAGTAAGTGTTAAGTGTCTGAGGCCAGATTTGAACATTGGTCCTCTTGACTCCAGAGCCAGTGCTCTATTCACTGCATCACCTAGCTTCCCTGTGAGCATCATTATTATCATTTCTTAGAACATAAAAATATTCTATCACAATCATACATCACAACTAATTCAACCATTCCTGTAATGGCAAGCAAAGAAACAGTTAACAGCTTTTTTCCACTGTTTAATTATTTAGCACCTTGTTTCAAGTTGAACTTTTGATTATATCAATTATTTTGTTAAGAAGCAGAATTTGTGAACTCCACATTTGTGAACCCTAGAACCTATGAATTCCTGTTGCTGATGCAACAGAAAGGGGAGGAGCTTGTGATCATGTATAAGGAGAGGCCAAAGCTGGAGAGAGAGAATTGAGAACAGAGCTTGTGGTGGCAGAATGGAGAAGAGAGAAGAACTGAGAGCTGAGCATAACTGAGAAGAACTGAGTAGAGAATTCTTACAGCGGCAGAGTCAAGGAGAAAACTTATGGTATCCTGGCACTCTATATTTGTCTGTTCTGTCTATGTTGATGTTTGTGATACCTTGTACAGAAGCCCTGGGACCTTACTGGAAGCCCTAAAATAGGAGTTTCTGCTTGTCTGTTTACAGAAGTCTTAGAGGAGGAATTTGGAAGTCCTTGGATTGTAGTGATTATTTGTGTTGAGTTCTCAGACCTTGTCTGTGGCTCTGTATTGATTTCTATGTTGACGTTTTGTGTTGACCTCTTGGACCTTGTTTCTGGGTCCCTGTTGATTTCACACACAGATAGTGAATTAATGATGGTGCCAGCAATGTGTATGAAAGTTGTTTTGGTTCTGTTAAGCTTTGTCTTCCCAGAAACAGGAACTGTGAAGGACTTGAAATGGACTGGACACTGTGAGCTTCAATATGAAACAGGAACTGGACAAGGAACTTATCGAGGAGCTGGACAAGGAGCTGGACAAGGAGCTGGACAAAGAGATGAAAGCTGTCTGCCTTTGAACCCACTTGACAGCTTGGATCGATTCAGGCAGGAGCTGGGACCATGGAAGAGGAACCACAGAATCTGAGAGCCAGACTCCAGTCAAGATGAGAAGACCTCTGAGTATTTAATGCCAACTGAGAAGATCATGATTTACTGTGGTCTAGGGGTGGAATGACTTTGTACTCTGTATCCTGTACCTCTTCAGGATGATTGAATTAAAGATGATTAAAAACTAACCTATAATTAAGAAGAAAGAAAACTTTTTGACTGAGAGATTAAGACAATGTGACCTAGGGGTGGAGAAACTTGACCTTTGTACTTCGTGTCCCTCAAGGGAGACAGCAGATGGGGAGAGACAGAATGGGGTAAACTATCTCATACAGAAAAGGTAAGGGAAAATGGTTACAATGCAGGAGAAGAACAGGAAGGCAAAAGGGAATGTGTCAACCTTATTCTCATTGAATTTGGCTTACAGAGGAAATGACATACACACTAAATAGGGTATCTCACCCTATAGGAGAGTAGGGAAGAAGGGGATGAGATAATGGATAATGGAAGGGAGGGCAGGCTGGGGGGGAAGGAAGTTGGAAGCACCCACTTTTGAAAAGGGACACGATCAAAGTAGAGAAAAGAACAAGTGTGAGGTGGGATAGGAGGGAGGGAAATATAGTAAGTCTTTTATAATACATCCACTATTGAAATGTTTTGCATAGCTACATATATACAACCTATATTGAATTGCTTATCTTCCCAGTGAGGTTGGCTGACAAGGGAGGAAGGGAAAGAATCTGGAATTCAAAGATTTAAAATAAAATGTTTAAAAATATATCATCATCATCATCATCATCACTATTATTATTATACTTGTTGTTATTATTATTATTATTTTACATGTAACTGGGAAATGAGATATACAGGCACTGGGGCATAGAGATCTACCATGCCCTACTGGAAAGTCAGAGGGTGGATGGGGGAAGATATGGGAGAGAGCAGATTGAGGGAGGGAATATTCAGTGGGATTGCTGTTTTGGGGTTATGTGTAGGGAAAAATGGGGAGAAATTTTGCAACTCAAAATCTTGTGGAAATGAATGATGTAAACTAAAAAATTTAAAAAAGAGAAAAGTAAATAAATAGATAGATAGATAGATAGATAGATAGATAGATAGATAGATAGATAGAAAAAAATTTTTAAAAAGAGACTAACTCAAATAGCAAAAGAGGCCCAAAAAAGCAGTGAGGGGGAGAATGCCTTAATTATGTAATTATTGCTATTTGGTTTTTATCTTAAAATGTAAATAACCTGTGAAGAAAGGCCACTTTTATTGGTTTTTATTGGTCACTCCTAAATTTGAATTTATTAACTGAATTCTTTCTTAAGAGCAATTTTAAGTTGAAGGGGAGATGAAAACATGATTTTTGGAACCCAAATAAAAAGAGTAAAAATAACAGAAGATGAGTACACCACAATCTTCATCTGATTCATAATTTCAAGTAAGTTCTAGCATGTATGAAACCATATGATTGATAGAAGATGATATGTTGTCAAGAGAAATTATAAAAATATATATGTTTGTTGAAATATCTAATGTCAAAAGAAAATGAAGGTGAGGAATAATTTGATAAAAATTGCAGATACAGATCTCATGGATAAGAAAAACATAGTCCCATTTGCCATCTAATTTTAATATACACAAATTTCTGAATTTGAAGTCAGAAGGCCCAAGTTAAAAATTACCATTCTACCACTTATCATGCGTCAGAAGATTAAAGTAGCAATGGACTAGTAAAGAGAATGGCATAGAGATACTGCTGTTTTCTCTTGGAAAACAAATTGACTCCTTACAAAGGTGTCTCTTTGGAAGCAGTTAATATAGGGATTAGTTGATTGTATCAGCATCTCTGCAAGAATACTTAAGGGTGGGGGTGGCTAGGTGGGCAGTGAGTAAGAGCCCTGGGACTCGGAGTTGGGATGACCCAGGATCGAATCCAGCCTCAGAAAATGAGCACCCACACATAAATAATGACTAGCCGTGTAACCTTGAGCAAGTTACTTAACTCCAATTGCTTAAAAAAAAAAAAAGAATACTTAAGGGTGCTAACCTGAGAATAGGAAAAGAGCTAGTTTATAAGTATTAATGATGCAGAGACTGACCATTCTTCATTGTGTATAATAGTTAATACAAGGCAGACAGACAAGTAATTTAGCCAATTTCAGAAAAGTGGGGAGTGTCTGAGAAGAAATTGAGGACCTAAAAGATACAGGAAAACTATGTTGCTACAGACTTGGACACCATCTCTTGTGCTTGTGTTGTGTTGGTTGACTTTCAAAAGTGTTGCCGCTAGACTGGGTTCTTGACTTTCTGTTTCTATTAAGTTTAAACATGTAATACGTACCCACATGGGAAGAAAGCACTTATGAATCAGATATATCAGATTCAATTTATTTTTATCTATCTGAACCATATAATGTGAACTTCCTCACTATTCCTGTACCTTCCACATAGTGTCATCATGCTGATGGCGACACAAGACCTTCACAAATCAGGTTCCCCAGAAATGACTTGGTTATTATTTCTTTTCTATCGTATTTATTGACTGAAAACAATTACACTACTAGATGTTTTTTGATGTCCCTTTCATCAGCCCTAATATTTCAGGATTCTAAATCTTTCCCTGTCACATTCTTATCTCAAACACTATTGGGCATTGAGCTTGAGTCTGAGAAAGGTCACTTTAGCCATTGCTTCTGAATTTGAGTGATTTTTTCTTCTGAAATTAACAGAATGGTATTGAGGGGTTCAGGCTCTGGGTAACCCCTTGAACTCTAATTAAATTTCCCCAATTGATGAAGCATTTATCTGAGGCCATAAGCTTTTCATTATAACTAGGCCCAAATCTCTATTACTCTTAACCTAGCTTAGCTCTTCATTGTCCACTTACTTCCCACCTTTGATTCTATCAAAATATCTATAGCCAAATCTCTTACCCTTAAATTAGTTTAGCCCTCCATTATCTGCTATCTCCAGGCAGCCTTCAGCTATATCCCACCCTTAATCCTATTTGTGGAGTCTGACCTCAGTTCCTCAAGATCCTCCTTAAGACTCCTCCTCAAGACCCCTCTTCTAGACCACCCCTAAATCCTCCCACAGATTTTCTGTATATAAAATCCATCTTACCCCCATGAGACAAGATTATCTAGCACAGACTCACTCTATGTCAGATTACTCTGGCCCACTTGTGCAATAAAAGCATGACAGATAGTTAGGCTCCTTAAAAGTCTACCCATTATGGGGAATAAAATTTGCTATACTTTGGCTGAGAAGACTTGAGTTGAAATCATGCAGCATGACCCTGTGTATTGGTAGTTTAGTTCTCAAGCACTCCTAAACCATATACCTCAGCAAAAACACATCCTATAGGAAGTGATTACTTTCTTTAAAAAAAAAAAACTTTTTAAATTTATTTATATATTTTTAGTTTTCAACATTCATTTCCACAAGGTTTTGAGTTACAATTTTTTCTCCCCATCTTTCCCCTACCACCACCCCCAAATAGCAAGGCTACTGAATACCCCTTCCCCCAATCTGTTCCATCTTATATCCTCCTCCATTACCCCTCTAACTTTTTTAGTTGGGCAAAATGGATTTCTACATACCGGTACATATATATCTTATTTCCCAATTGCATGTAAAAACCAATTTTTTTAACATTTGTTTTTAAAACTTTTGAGTTCCAGATTTTTTTCCCTTCTTCCCTCCTCAACCACCCCCACTAGGAAGATAAGCAATTCAAAATAGATTATACATGGGTAGTTACCCAAATCATTTTCATAACAGTTACATTGTGAAAGACAAACTGCATTTCCCTCCATCCTATCCTGCCCCCCACTTATTCTATTTTGTCCTTTGACACTATCCCTTTTCAAAAATGTTTGCTTTTAACTACCCTCTCTCCCAATCTTCCCTCCCTTCTATCATCCCCCCTTTCATCCCCTATCCCCCTATCTAGTAGGGTAAGATATCCAACTGAGTGTGTATGTTATTCCCTCCTTCAGTCAAATTCAAGAAGAGTCAGGTTGTCCCATTCCCTTTCACCTTCCTGCTCTTCCCCTCCATTGTAACAGTTTTCTCTTCCCTCTTTTATGTGAGATAATTTACCTTAATCTATCTCTCCCTTCCTCCTTCTCCCAATAAGTTCCTCTCTCACCTCTTAATTTTATTTTTTATATATCATCCCTTCATATTCAATTCATCCTTTGCCCTCTAAGTATACATGAACATTCATATGTCCAAAATCACATATATGTTTTATATATACATACGCCCTCCTAAAATACATTATATACATATATGTGTGTGTGTATACATATATAAACATATATATTCCCTTCAACTATCCTCATACTAAGCAAAGTCTTATGAGTTACAAGGATTGTTTTTCCATGTAGGAATGTAAATAGTTCAATTTTAATGAGTTCCTTATGGTTTCTCTTTTCCTTTTGACCTCATTCTTCTCTTACTTCTTGTATTTGAAAGTCAAATTTTCTGTTCAGCTCTGATTTTTTTCATCAAGAATGCTTGAAAATCCTCTATTTTATTGAATGACCATATTTTCCCTTGTAGCATTATACTCAGTTTTGCTGGGTAGGTGATTCTTGATTTTAGTCCTAGTTCCTTTGACCTCTGGAATATCATATTCCAAGTCCTTAGGTCCCTTAACATAGAAGCTGCTAGGTCTTGTGTTTTCCTGATTGTGTTTCCAGGATACTCAAATTGTTTCTTCCTGACAGCTTTTAATTTTTCTCCTTGACCTGGGAACTCTGGAATTTAACTATAATATTCCTAGGAGTTCTCCTTTTGGGGATCTTTTTTCAAGAGGCAATCAGTGAATTCTTCCAATTTCTATTTTACCCTCTTATTTTTTAATGTCAGGGCAATTTTGCTTGAGAATTTCTTGAAAGATTTCATAATAACATGGCTTTCAGGTAGTCAAATAATTTTTAAATTATCTCTCCTGGATCTATTGTACAGGTCAGTGGCTTTTCCAATAAGATAGTTCATGTTGCCTTCTATTTTTTTTTTCATTTGTTTGGATCTGTTTCATTGTATCTTCCTTTCTCATAAAGTCATTAGCTTCCAATTGCTCCAATCTTATTTTGAAGGAGTTATTCTCTTCAGTGAGTTTTTGAAATTCCTTTTCCATCTGGCAAATTTGGCTTTTTAAGGCATTCTTCTCCTCGCTGTTTTTTTTTTGGGGGGGGGCCTCTTTTGCCTTTTACGTTAGTCTCTTTTTTAAGGTGTTATTTTCTTCAGTCTATTTTTGAGTCTCCTTTAGCAGGCTGTTGACTTGCTTTTTATGATTTTCTTTCATCATTCTCATTTCTCTTCCGAATTTTTCCTCCACTTCTCTTACCTGATTTTCAAAATCTTTCTTGAACTCCTCCATGGCCTCTAACCAATTCATATTTTTCTTGGAGGCTTTTGATGGAGGAGTTCTGACTTTGCTCTCTTCCTCCCACTCCATTCCTTGATCCTTTTTGTCCCCAAAAAAGGATTCTATGGTCCGTTTGTGCTTCCTCTGCTTGCTCATATTGCCAAGCAATTACTTGACTTTTGAGCTCTTTGCCATGGTAGAACTCTGCTTCCAGAATGGAGAGAGCTATGTCCCAAATCACTGGGGTTTTGGTAGCTTCTGAAGCTATTAGGAAGGTGCCCTCTGTACAGCCCCTACAAGCTCTGGTTCACTGGTCACACACCCCAGGGCCACTACCAAAAGCCACCATCCTCATCCAAGCAGATTAAAGCAAGAATGATTCCCCTCTGTATGGTCACTTAGTTCCCCTATGATTTGCAGGCCAGGCACTCTGGAAGCAGCCATGTTGTGGTGGCTGCACAGCTGCTGTGCTTCTGGCCCCTTCTCAGCCCAAGGGCAGGGGCCATATCATGCTCTTCAGTCCCCCCCATTACAACAGAATTCCACAGTGACCTTTAACTTTCTCTTTGGAACTTATGGATTGAGAAGTGTGGAAACCACCACAGCTACTTATGATTCACTCTCCTAAAGTCTGCTCTGGTGGCTGCTTGTTGGGGTTGTCCTTTGGCAGGAACTGCATGGCTAACAGTGGACTGTGCTAGGCTCCCAGCTCAGTTCGATAGACCCTTCCTGTCTTCCTGCTAGGCTTCTTACAATAGGAGATTTGTTTTTCTCTGTTACTTTGTGGGTTCTGTAGCTCTAAAGTTTGTTTAGAGTAATTTTTTACATGCATTGAAAGTGATTACAGCTGAAGCCCACAACAAGTTTGTGCTTCTACTCCTCCATCTTGGCTCCACCCAAAATATGAAATTGTTGAATGACAGTGATTGATGGATCCTGATGGCCAAGAAATAGCCATGGAGAGACAAAACCATTCCAATTCCTAGTGCAGGGAAAGTCTGCACTGGTGTTTTTGATATATGTGATACAACCAGAAAAAAAAAAATGAAGGCATTATTTCTATTAACTGACTTAATCATCATGGTTGTACCACCCTCTAACATTCATGTTCAGTATAATTTGACTCTATATCCCTTGTCAAGCTGTTTTTTATCCTATTTTTCTCTATTCATTGAACATGAAAATCAAACTTGACTCTTTTTGCCACCTACCCTACCCCTATTCATATTCTCTTTCCCCCTATCTCTATACTTTTGATAAAGCTAACCCCATGCATATAATTGACTGATATCAGTTCCTATCTACATTTGTTGATGTTTTCTCTTGCTACTGTAAAAGGCACCTCTGTAGACTCCTGCATTTTATCATTACAGAATGAAAAATGTGTTGAAGGACAGATGCTTCTAAATTGTGCTTAAGGACAGAGGAAAAAAAGCATCTATTGCTTTTGGCAAGGGTTCCAAGAATTCTCTTTTGCCAAAAAGGGATTATTTCTTGGCTCAAGCCATGCCAGTTTTCTGTCACAGTGATAGGAATCTCCTTTGGCAAGCATCATTAATTTTACATAGATCCCTGGCCAAGAAGTTCCAGTGAATAAGGACTAAACCTTTCCTTTTAAGAATCTTGAACATTTTGATGTTGACTAGATACCATTTATTATAGTCCATAATGCAAGAGGTTCATTTATTTTGCTCTATCTAGTTATCTAACTCTCTTGGTATCATCTATCTCTCTACTTATTTATTATAATGACTTTTTGTGTCTGTTTGCTGTTTGTGTTTTTTACAAATCAGCTTCAGATATACTCTTCCCCAAAACTGAACCATCCATTTCAACAGGAAAAAAATGGCCCAACAGTCACTAAAAGTGAATGGATCACTCTAGCTTTTGAACTTGATTCAGGATCTAAGAAGTTCAGATTAATGAATAAATAAATGTAAACTCTTCCACTCTGTCTCCAATTCCCCCACCCATTCCTTGCTCCATAGTTATCAAATCAATACTACTGTTGAGGTTTAGGGTTGCTGGGACCTTGAAATAGCAACATGTGGGTCCTGCCTGAATGAATTTGACCCAATCTTTCTTTCAGCCAAAGACAAAGTTTATTAGAACACTGATAAAAGGTGGATGTGATTCCAAAAATCTACCATGTTGACCAGACTCTTAAGGAATCTGAGCATTTGTATCACTAATGTAAGCAGGTCAGACTGAATCTCAGCACCTTCATGGAGACAAGACTTTTTTATACTGAAGACTATGGGAACAGAGAAGAGGTCTAAATGCAATTAAAGGAGTGGTGGTCTAGGGTGGAGTGAAGTGCAGACAAAGAAAGGGCAGTTAATTAACTAGGAATGGCCAATTGCCACTGGTTAATGTCAGGGTCCTGAGCCACATGGGAAAGTCCCAGAGCTTTTCCTTTTAGGTTTCCAAATCCCAAAGACATGGTCTTTTCTTTTTGGGGGTTTGGATCCCATCCCCATCACTCCCATTAGTCCTGGAAAATTCATGACTGAATTACAAAAAGAGAACAAATGTTAATATGTATAAAATTATTTATAACTGTCCTTTGGATAATAACTTGGCAAATAACTTAAAACTAAGATGATTCTCATCTTTTGGGAAATAGCTGAACAAATTACAGTATATGTATGTTATGGAATACTATTATATTGCAAGAAGTGATGAAAAGGATAAATTCAGAGAAACTTGTGAAGGGTTACATGAACTGATGCAAAGTGATGTGATCAAAAGCAGAACAATTTATACACTAACATTATCAGACAAATAAAAAACTTTGAAAGACTTAAAATCTCTGATCAATGTTTTAACTATGATTCTAGCAGACTCTTGATGAACTCTGTTATCCATCTCCTAACAAAGCAATGATAAATTAAAGATAAAGAATAACATATAGAGTTTAAAAAAAACATGGGCAGATTTTGAATTTGTTTTCTTGACTATGAATATTTCAGTTATTAATAAACTTTTATTGTGTCTACTATGTGTCAGGAACTTTGCTAAGGGTGAGTATATAAATAAGAAAAAGAAAGACATCTTGGCTTCAATGAGCTTACAATCCAATAAAAATAATACACAAAAGGAAACTAAAAGTCCAAAAATTGGAAGTCAAGAACAGCTAATGATAAATGTCATTAATTGGAAAAGTCTGAGCCCTGTATAAAGGGAGAACTTGGGAGAAATTCATATTTTATCCTTTTAGCCTTCAAATCAGAAAGGAGATAGAGGTGAGGGTGCTGAAGGAGATGTTGAGTATCAAAGCTGAATCAATCTCCCAGATGATGAGATTTCAGTTGATTCCCTTATCTTGGGGAAGGTATGATGTTCCTAGAGTCAAAACCTGGTAAATAATATTTTGCACAATTAGTTTGTTTTTAATTAAGAGGGATGGAGAAAATATGAATGCTTGAAAATTGAACATTAAAATAAAATGGAGAAGTGAGGTGTTGGCAATCACTTCTCCTTATGCCACTAAACATCCTTGTAACTCTTCAAACAAAAACTACTATTCATTGAGTTATTCAGTTCCCCAGAATCTTATATGTGCCGTCTCCTACTAGAAGAATATAAATTCCTTAAGGTAGAAACAATCTCATATTTTGAATACACACACACACACATACATATATACATATACACTTAAATATATATGTATATATATATATATACACAGACCTAAGAGATAAGCCTGATTCTCTTAATTGCTAAGATGTTTCCTATATCATATAAGTTGCCTTCATTTAGTGGCCAATCCTCTAAAATTTATTATACATTTATTTTTATGGTACAACATTATTTTCAAGTTAATATTAAGTAACATCAATATTCGTATGCCACAATTTGATCAGACATTCTCCTAAATTGATCATCACAAGCATTCTTTCATTTGTTTTATCTATACCCGAAATTATTGCTTGGGCTAATAAGGGCTATGAATAGAAACAAAAAAAATATTGTTACTTTCCTCAGCAGGGTAAATATGCCACTTTCCCCAGATGGCTGCCTAAAGAACAACTTTAAAGTGTTTATTCAAGGAAAATGGACCAAGATGCAGCAAACCAACACACAAACACACACACACACACACACACACACACACACACACACACACACACAATTTTCCAAGTCCTCCTTTAACTAAAACCAGATTTCATGAGATTATTATCAACACATAGTTCTGCAATAACAGAGAGCTAAGAAAAACTTTAGAGGGCAATTAATCCAATTCACTCACTTCATAAATGAAGAAACTGAGGCAAAGAAAAATAAAATGATTTAATCAATTTTATAGTTAAGTGTAAAACTGACTAAAAATTATTTATGGGTAATGAAGAAGTCATTGCAACAATGTATCCTGTGTGTTTCTGGAGATTAAAGAGGAAATGATGGAGAGAGCTGTGATAAAAGTGTTTAAAAAAAGTCTCAGTTACAAAAATTTGGAAGGACATAAACTCCAAAATCAATGACACTGAAAAGTGGAAGCCAGATAGTCATTTTAGTCAGTAAACATTTTTATTATGTGCCAGGCTCTGTACTAGATGGCAGGGGTATGAAAACCAGTAAAAACTGATCTCTCCCCTCAAGGAGTTCACAATCTGAAGGGGGAGACATCAAGGAAATAAATATGTGGGGTCAAGCTCTGTAAAGGAAAAAATATGTAATGACTGAAGGCACCAGAATTAAGAGGGGCTGTGAAATACTTCCTGTAGAAGATATTATTTTAGGTGGGATTTAATGAAATCAGGGAAGCCCAGAGACAGGGACAAGGAGGGAGAGATTATTCCAGGCACAAGAAGCAGTCAGAACAAAAATCCTTCCACTTATTTTCTGTTTACTCAGTTCTTTTTTATTTATTTATTTATTTTTGGAGGGCAATTGGGGTTAAGTAACTTGCCCAAGGTCACATGGCTAGGTTTTTGTTTTGTGTGCGTTAAGTGTCTGGGGTCAAATCCGAACTCAGGTCCTTCTGACTCCAGGGCTGATGCTCTACCCACTGTGCCACCTAGCCACACCCCCATGTTCACTCACTTCTTAATCCCTTGTAATCTGGCTTCTAAATTCACAGATCTACTGAAACTGTTCTCTCTGTAGTTTCCAAAGTCACCAGTGATCTCTTAGTTGTCAAATTCAATGGCCTTTTCTCATTCTTCATTCTTCTGGCTGTCTCTGAAGCCCTTGATACTGTCAGTCACATCTTCTTGATATGGTCTTCACTTGAGCTGCTTGACTAGATTAAGTTTGTGATTGTGACCAATATTTAGGCTGTGATCATTGTTTTATTACATTCATGAGTTGTAGCAAAAATCCACTCACACCAAATGCACACATTCTCCCAAGATAAAACAAAAAAGCATGGGTCTTTGTTTTTTGTTTGTTTGTTTGTTTGTTTTTAGTTTTCCTTTTACCTTCAGATCATTGTTTCTTAGTCTCCTTTTCTGGACCCTCATTTGAATCATTCCCTCTAACTTTAGGTGTGCCACAATGTTCTCTCCTGCATCCTCTTCTCTTCTTCCTTTATTGTACTTCACTTGGTGATTTCATCAGCTCTCATTATTATAATCTTTATTCACTATAGTAATGACTTTTAAATCTGTCTATACTACAATTACTTCTCTAGTGATCTCCAGTCTTATATCTCAAACTGCCTTTCAGACATCTCAAATAGAATGTCCATCAGACATTTTAAATTTGACATGTCCAAAACTGAAATTATCTCCCCCCCAAACCCTCTCCCCTCTTACCTTTCTTATGACTGTAGAAAGATGCACCATGCTCCTAGGCCCTGTCAAGGGTTTGAGTCGTCATGCTGTAAGTGTCATCCTAGACTCCTCACTATTTCTCATCCAGCATATCCAATCTGTTGTCAAGGCCTATAAATTTCACCCTTATGGGGCGGCTAGGTGGCGCAGTGAGTAAGAGCGCCGGCCTCGGAATTGGGATGACCCAGCATTGAAACCGGTCTCAGAAAATGAGCACCCATACATAAATAATGACTAGCCGAGTAACCTTGAGCAAGTTACTTAACGCCAATTGCTTTAAAAAAAAATTTCACCCTTATGATATCTTTCATCTGATACTGCCACCAATTTTCTGCAAGCCCTCATTAACTCATACTATGACTATTGCAATAGCCTGCAGGTGGGTCTTCTTGAAAGTCTCTTCCTATTCCATTTCATCCTCCATTCAGCCACTAAAATGATTTTGCTAATGTGCAACCCTGGCCATGTCACTTCCTACTCAATAAACTCCAGTGGTTTCTTATTGTTGACAAGATCAAATATCATTATTGGAATTAAAAAAAAAATTATAAACTACCCCATATATACAAATTTGTCTCTCTTCTTATACCTTTTTCCCTGCCAAAGAATTTTCCTAGTTCAGATTATGTGACAAAACTTTGTGGTGGACTCCATCAGCATGGTGACTCCAAGCTTCATTTAGTTGTATATGAGTATGAATGAAGGCAACTGATGATGAGTCATACAAGCTAGAAGCCTGACAAGGTTCAATCTTGATATAGGAAAAGGAGGCAGGGAGTCAAGAGAAGAGGACAGTGCAGAGGTGAATCAGTGAACCAATAAGTCAAGATGGGGAACAAAGGAGAGAGAGAGTCTGGTGTATGGATTATAACTTTGGAGACAACAAAGATATTTGGGAGTATTGGAAGTTGTGACGTGGAGGAAGAATAGAGTTTAGTAAGGGGAAGCATAGGGAGAGACAGAAAGTCAATAGATCATAGTAAAATAAGGGGATGTTGAATTCTTGAACTTGGAAGTGATATATAGTTGAGGTAGGGTGGAGAAATAGGCCATGGGAAGTGAGTAGGTTGAAGAACTGAGTGGTCAGAGCATTAGAAGGAGAGTCAGGATATACAGTGAAGACCTTATTGTGAATATAGGATTGGGAGAGGAGAAAAAAATTGATCTGAAGTCAAGTTAGGAAGACTTGGAGTTATGTAGACAATAGCTATCTGAGCGATGGATTTAAGGAGAGAACACAGAAGTAAAAAGTGGAGCAAAGAATTTTCCAACTCCTCCATCTCTAACAGTAAAATTAGATGAATGAGTATAGATACAGTTAGTCCTAGAAAGAATAGAGAGGGAGGCTGACCAGGGAGGCTCCCCCAGGAAAGATCCAGGTTTCAGTGATTAAAAAAAAATGAAAGGAGGGGAACAGGGGAAAATTAGGATGAAGAGAATTTTGTTGCCCATGGAAAAAGCATTTTAGAGGGTGCAGGGGAAGGGGTGGGTGTTGTTTAGTTGGGATGTTAAAATGGTAAGGTTGAAAAAGATGGAGATAAGAAATTAGGTGGTGGGAATGAGGAAAGAGGTTTGAATGATGATGTTCAGGGATTCCAAATTTCACTGGGATGTGTAGGGAATAGTCAAATGTGAGAATGTTCATTACTGAGTGGAAGGCACCATGCCTCTTCTTTGAGGAGGATAGAAATCAGGATGGAGAAAATTGCAATGGGAAATAGAAGGTGTATATTCAAATGCTCAGGTGGGAGGCCCATTATCATTTCTTCAAAAACTGGAGATTAAGGAGGAGGAAAGGAGGAGGAGTTAGAGGAGGAAGAGGAGAAAAAGGAGGAGGAGGAGGAAGAGGAGGAGTTGGAAGAAGAGGAAGAGGAGGAGCACGAGGAAGAGTGGGAGGAGGAATAGGAGGAGGAGAAGGATGAGCAGGAGGAAGAGGAGAGGAAGAAGAAAAGGAAGAGGGGGAAGAGGAAGAGGAGGAGGAGAAGGAGGAGGAGAAAGAAGAAGAAGAAGAAGAAGAAGAAGAAGAAGAAGAAGAAGAAGAAGAAGAAGAAGAAGAAGAAGAAGAAAAGAAGAAGACAAGAAGAAGAAGAAGAAGAAGGAGGAGGAGGAGGAGGAGGAGAAGAAGAAGAAGAAGAAGAAGAAGAAGAAGAAGAAGAAGAAGAAGAAGAAGAAGAAGAAGAAGTATTGAATCTCTTTCATTTTCATAGCATTCTTGTCTTTGGCGGGTAGTGAAACAATTAGATTAACTCCTATTATCTATTACTCATAAATCAAACACATTGCCTTTTGTTTCTTGGTTGTTGTTTTATTTGCTTTTTTGTTTTGTTTTTTTTATGTCTTCTAAATTGTTGTTTTATTCCACTCTCTTTTTCTTACTAGTGCCTAGGACAACCATTGCTGCTTTATGAAGTGCTGCATTTATTTGTTGGATGCTTTTCCAAATCTGTTCTAAACAACATAGAATCAAAGATGTTTGTTTGCCTGGAATAATGACAAATACTCCTGTTCATGAATGGTTCAAAAGGCAAAGAAGTTTTCAGTCATCTCTGGGTAGAACAGGCTATATTTTTTTGAATGAAATGTGCATTTGTCTTATATGTTCCCAAATAATTGAGCTAGATTTTAAACTAGAAAATATTGAAGACTATTAAACTCTAGTGTTCCAAATATTAGATAATAGAAATTTTCAGCCTGAGCTCTTGGTTATGATAGTAAATAAAGGGAAACTGGTAATTCAATGATGTTAGCCTTGATTGTATTTCTGAAAGTTGTCTTAAATAGAGGTTAGGGGCCTTTGGATTTGACAACTAGTTACAAGACTTAATAATCTCATGGGAACCATTAACCTTGGTTAAAAATAGAAGGGAAGTGCCATTCAGCAAGTTCCAAGTGGCTTTCTACCACCTCCTAGATCTAAAAGAATGTTTTCTGTTGCGCATTTAAAACTTCATAATTTTGTGTTTTCTTAAATTGCCAGCTTTCATATACCTTCCACTCCTAGATGCATTTTGCACTTCCGGAAATGCAACACTCCTCTCTAATTGTCTTTGTGCTATGCTCACTATACCCCATTTCTGCAATGCCCTAATACTCCCCTCTTCCTTTTTTTTGGGGGGGGGGGCTTCCTTCAAGGGTAAGATCAAACCTCACAATAAGACCTTAAGGGACTCTCCTACTGCTAATGTACTTGCCTTTCAAATTAACTATATCTACTTTATCTTTAACTTACCTTCTATATAGCTCATTATTTATGTGTTGTCTCCCCTATTCGAATGCTTTATCCTTGAGGACAGTGACTGGTTTTGATCATTTTTATTTTTTACCTTTCATTGTATACCTAGTAACTGAGTATTGCGTGACATATAAGAGCTTAATAAATGCCTGTTTATTGACTGACTGATGTGATAAGTCACAAAAACAAAAATGTATTTTTAAAGTACAAACATATACATTTTCAAGCTTTCAAAATAATTTGCTGAGTGGTAGGAAGTGCAAATATTGCTGCCTTCTCTTTTGCCTATATCTATTCTAACCCATCTCTTGTTAAAATTGTGTAGCTTGGGGCAGCTAGGTGGTGCAGTGAATAGAGCAATGGCACTGGAGTCAGGAGGACCTGGGTTCAAATCTGGCCTCAGACATTTAACACTTACTAGCCATGTGACCTTGGGCAAGTCACTTAACCCCAATTGCCCTGCCCTCCCCCCCTTCAAAAAGCAAATAAAAAAAACTGTGTAGCTCATTGACTCTATAGGGGGCCATCTCAGGAAGCATGTGCCCAGAGATCCCCTGAAAACTTCCATAGCCTCCAAGGACATATTGATTCATAGCTTAGGCTTTTTAGGACAACAAACTGCCTCTCTTCTTCTTTCCATGTGGTGGTCCATACTGAAAGAATGTGGAATTTTAGAACAACATAGAAAAGCCTGAGTGATCCTATGGTCCTTTCTCCAGCACTCTGATAGCTGCAGGTGAGTAGAGTGCTATATCAGTTAAAAGAAGAAGCAAGTTTCTAGGCTGCTAAATTTCCCATGTAATATGTAGTGAACTCTTAGTTTTGCTTCTCCCTTAGAGGAAGTAGGGAGAATGGATGGTATGTGTTCATCTCCCATCTCCCACACATGTGGAATACACAGTCAAATAGGCAAGCTTTGGCTGAGGCTCTGACTGCCTTTACCCCAGGAGTGTGCAGGAGCCATCTCAAACCACTAGTAAAGATCCATTATTACATTTTCAAGGTGGGCATTAATACCTCAGAAATTTATTAATCATTACAAATCATCGCTTTGTGGCCTAGAGTATATGTGTGTGTTTGTATAAATTTTAGTTTATTTAAATTCCAAAATCTCACTCTTTCTCCTACTCTTTTAGATGACAAACCTTAGATGAAAAAATCCTTACAAATATGAAATCATGCAAAACAAATTTCCACATTAGCCAAAATATGCTTCAATCTGTACTGAGTCTATTAATTCTGGATCTGAATTTGGATGGTACTTTAATATCTCAAGTCTTTTGCAATTATGGTGGGTCAATGTGTTGATCAGAATTACCAAGTCTTCCACAATTATCTTTATAATGTTGCCATTATTGTATACATTGTTCTCTGGGTTCTTCTCACTTTGCATCAGTTCATATAAGTCATACCAAGATTTTCTGAAACCATTACATTCATCATTTTATTTATTTTTTCTTTTTCTTTTTTTTGCAGGCCTTTGACATTAAGTGTCTTGAATGGGGTCACACAGCTACTAAGTGTCAAGTGTCTGAAGTCAGATTTGAATTCAGATCTTTCTGACTCCAAGGCCCATGCTCTATCCACTGCCCCACCTAGCAGCCCTTACTTCATAATTTCTTACGGCGAATTATTATCATCACATTTCTATCACATTTATATAGCATAACTTATTTAGTCATTCCCCAACTGATGGATGTTTTCTGAGGTATAAATTCTAATTCCTTGGCAGTTTTATTGGTATGGCATTAAATAAGAAAATTAATTTAGGTAACATTATTTTCTTATATTTGCTCAGTCTACCCATGAGCAACTATTACTTTTCATTGTATTTACATCTGTCTTGATTTATATGAAGTGTTTTGTTATTGTGCTTATGAATTGCTCTGTGTGTCTTGGCACACACTCACAAATATTTTATACTATCTGTAATTCTTCTAAATGGATTTTCTTTTGCTGTCTCTTCCTGATGATTTTGTTAGTAATATACAGAAATGCTAGTTATTTCTGTGGGTTTATTAAATATTCTGCAACTTCCCACTGATGTTTGGGTCTGCTGATTTGTCAGTAGTTGAATTGCTGTAGACCACTACTGGACTCCATAATTGTTACCCTGCTGGAAGGTCCCACAGGTCCAGTGAAACTGAATTGCTGGCTCCCACTAGGTTTTGGTTTTCTGATCTGGTTTATTCCACTGTAGCCTTATGTATGGGGCTAAAGGTTAGAATAAAGTCCCTACTTTGTTCTTGGGTTCAGAGCCACACAGCTATATTCCTGGAACTTCTTCATTTGTCCTTATACTGGTAGGGACCTGTTTCCTTTGTGTCTACTCTTCTCAGCCCTACTACTGGGATAGGGGTCCACTGGGATCTCTTCTATACAACTGTTTCCTGGACTGGTATTCAGTCTTCCTACCATCCCTGGGCACTGGAGTGCTCCCCATCACTGCTTCTGCTGCCAACTGCAGCTGTTGCTACCTTCTGCTGCATTGTCGTCAGCTCCCACCCCACATCTCTACCTATTTTCCTGTTCTGTGCTAGACTAGAAAAAAAAATGATGCTTTGTTACATTTTTTTGGTTTTCCAAATCAGAATTGGTTCTAGCATACTTTTAGGCTGTTGAGAAGGAGGATCTAAAATATCTAAAGCATAAATTTTACTTCTCATTTCACCATCTATCCCATCTGGTTATCTGTGGTTAAGAAAGTGTTAATAATGCAGACTATACTTTTTTTAAATTTTGATTTTATTTTTAGTTTATGGAATAAAGTCAAGTAACTAAGTGGCAACATGCCAAGGCAAAGGAAACAGAAAAATGCAACCCTAGACTCCTATTTTGGGGGCATAGAGCGGGAAAAGGACTGTGAGGTCAGAAGTCCTGCTCCAAAAGCCCCAGGGGAAAACATGAGTGGGTTGCAGGCCATAGAGGACCTTAAGAAGGACTTTAAAAATCAAATAAGAGAAGTGGAGGAAAATTAGAAAGAGAAATGAGAAGGATGCAGGAAAAGTATGAAATGAGGGTCAACAGCCTGACTGAGGAAAACAACACCTTCAAAAATAGACTAGCTCAAATGGCAAAGGAGGCCCAAAAGGGCAATGAGGAGAAGAATGCCTTAAAAAGTCGAATTTGCCAGATGGAAAAAAAATCTCAAAAGTTCACTGAGGAGATTCATTCCTTCAGAGTTAGACTGGAGCAAATGGAAGCCAGTGACTTTATGAGAAATCAAGATGCTGTTAAGCAGATCCAAACAAATGAAAGATTAGAAGGCAATGTGAAATATCTCATGGGAAAAACCACTGACCTGGAAAATCGATCCAGGAGAGACAGTTTAAAAATTATTGGACTACCTGAAAGCCATGATCAAAGAAAGAACCTAGAAATCACCCTTCCAGAAATTCTCAAGGAAAATTGCCCTGATGTTTTAGACCCAGAGGGCAAAATAGAGGTTGAAAGAATCCACAGATCACCTCTGAAAAAGATCCCAAAAAGAAAACTCCCAGGAATATTATAGCCAGGTTCCAGAATCCCCAGATCAAGGAGAAAATACTACAAGCAGCCAGGAAGAAACAATTTCAATATTGTGGAAACACAATCAGAATAGCCCAGACCTGGCAGCTTCTACACTGAGGGATCGAAGGGCATGGAATATGATTTTCCAGAGGACAAAAGAGCTGGGACTGAACCCAAGGGTCACCTACCCAGCAAAACTGAGTATTTTGTTTCAGGGGAAAATATGGTCATTCGGTGGAATAGAGGACTTTCAAGCATTCTTGAGGAAAAAACCAGAGTTGAATAGAAAATTTGACATCCAGACAAAAGAAGCAAGAGATGCCTGAGAAGGTAATCAGGGAAAAGAAATCAAAAGGAACTTATCAAAGTTGAACTATTTACATTCCTATATGGAAAAGCAATACTGTGACTGATGATATCTTTCTCACTATGAAAATAATGGAAGAAGGGGGTGTGGTCATATGAATACATATGTGAATGTGTGTGTATATGGTTACAGTTATATATGGATAGAGGGCATAGGGTGATTTTGTTGGGAAGGGAGAGTACTCAAGGGATGAAATTATGAGGTGAGAGAGGAAAGTGGCAAGAGGAGATGGGGAGAGACATGGTAGGGTAAACTATCTCATGTAGGGGAAGTAGGTGCAAAGGAGGGGGAGAATAAGGAAGGCTAAAAAGGCAAAACCACATTCCCATTGAATTTGGTTCAGGGAGAAAATGACATACATACTAAATGGGATATCTCAACCTGCAGCAGGATAGGGGGAAGGGGGATGAGAGGAGGGATGATGGATGGGAGGGCATCCTTGGGTGGAGGGGAGGTTGGTAGTAGCCACTATAGAAGAGGGACAGGTTCATGTAGGGAATGGACCAGGTGGGGGGTGGGATGAGTGGGAGGGAATTATAAGCAGCCTTGTACAATATATCTACCATGATAATGTTTTGCATAGCTAGACATGTACAACATATACTAAATTACTTATATCCCAAGAAGGAATGGGTGACAAGGGAGGAAGGAAATGGATCTGAAATTCAAGGTCGTAACATTAAATGTTTCAAATATATATATAAATACTATTATTAATACTCTTTTGCCTATAATTGGGAGATAAGATGTGCAGGCATTGGGACACAAAGATTCATCGTCCTCTAATGGAAAAGTCGATGGGGGTATGGGAGAAAGTATGGGAGAGAGCAGATTGGAGGAAGCGATATCTTGTGGGACTGCTATTCTGGGAGGTTGGGTAGGGGAATAATGGGGGGAAAATGATTGTAACTCAAAATCTGGCGGAAATGAATGATGTAAAACAGAAGTTAATAAAGTATTTGTTTAAAAAAAAAAGAAAACAAATATACCAAGAGGAAACTGTCACAAGGACCTTGTGAGTTTGACTGGAGGTCCCATGGGGTTGAAGCAAGGGACAGGCATGGGCTGCTAGCAAGAGGAGCTTTTGAGCAGGAGAAGTTTGGCACAGAAAGGAAAATCAAGCTTCATTATTTGGCTAGTATTCAGCTGAAGTGAAATATAAATTACCTGATTAGCAATATTATAAAAATTATTTTAAGCTCTGATGATATTTAAATATTAACCTCCTCAACAATTTTAACTTAAATTATATGTTAAGTGACTGAATTTTGTTCTAATCCTTCTGTTACTGTGACTTTGTATTTGTGAGTAGGTATAAACTCTCTGTCACATATCTGATTTATTTTATATGAGTACTTCTTACATCAGTCTTAGTGGGCCATAAACCTGAACTACAACTTTATCATAAGCAAATTATCAAAGCTGGCTTATAGGTTTTAAAGCAAATTAGTGAGTTTGTCATGGGAACCCTTATCCCCCTCATTAGATTTTAGACTTTCCTAGGAACGTTTTATTGTTCAGTCATGTCCAACTCTTTGTGACCCCAATTGGGGTATTCTTGGCAAGGATACTGGAATGAATTTCCATTTCCTTCTCCAGCTCATTTGACAGATGAGGAAACTGAGACAAAGAAGGTTAAGTGACTTGCCCAAGTTCACACAGCTAGTAATTGTCTGAGGCCAGACCTGAATCCAGGATGGGTGTTTTATCCACTGCACCACCTAGCTATGTCAAGTCCACAAACTACAATGAATGGGTACATAACAGGGTTAATGTAGGCTCCCAGTACTTGTGGGGTCGGTCAGGTGAGTGGTACCTCCATGTCAGAACTGTATAAACCATCTGTGTGGTTTGAGTAAACTCCATATTCTTCATATGAGTCATTCATATTGAGGTGCCTGATTACCAGCCCTCCTCCCCACTGTCTTGGAGCTATGTCTATATAACTTATCAGTGGTTTTCTTGCCCATGTTTATGATGCTAGACAGTAGTTGGGAAAAAGAAGGGAGAAGGTAATACTGGGAACATTGAAGGCTTTCCCAGCAAAGAAGGGGAGGGGCTGGGGAGGAAGAGAAGGGGCCAAAAATGGAGCAGTAAAGTAAATTTTATTGAGAGCAGCAACTATCTAGCTTTCATATTTGTATCCCCAGGGCTGGAGTCATTTTCCTAGAAGGTTAACAAAAACAGGAATCCTTCTCAGTGTCAGCTAAATTTTTGTTGTGCCTCACCAATCTGCTTGGCAACTTTGCAGAGCTGGAGGCTGATTCTGCATGGACCAAGAGTCTGGGAGGCACATTTAAGCTACCATAATATTACTTTCATTCCATTTTCCTCATTCTAAGAAGGAAGAGTGTTACATATGGGAAATGATGGTCCTTTCCACTCTGTTCTATTAAAGACTAATTTGGATATTACCTTATCATGGTAGCGTATTGACTTGATTCCTTGGGGAAGTGTCCTTTTATCACCAATTTCCTTCTGATCAGAGGTAGAATTTCATGGCATGAAAAGGAAAAAAAGGCACACACACAAATACATACACACATTCTTTTTAATGCAACTAGAACGCAGAATTTTTGCAGCCTGAAATATCAGCAGCTAATTTAGACAGAATTACCCCTAGTATTCTCCTTTCTCACTTCTAGTCACTATCTAGTTGCAAGATAGCTCTATTCTCCATTTCATACATTCCAGGTCAAAGCCTGAAAGGCTAATTTAGATCCTCTAGAGTTCTAGTCCCCACAAAAGCCTCAGGGTAAGGACTATTGTCTCCAAGAACAAATACAAAATGCTCTGTCATTCGAAGACCTTCATAACCTTCCTCTGTCTTTCCAGTCTTCTTACACCTTATTCCTCAAGAAGTACTTTTCAATCCAGTGAGCCTGGCCTCCTACCTATTTCACACATGAAACACTCCATCTTTTGTTTCTGGGCATTTTCTCTGGTTGTCTCCGATTTCTGTACCAATCTTCCTTCCCCATTCTTACTACTGACTTCCCTGGCTATTTAAGTCCCAAATGAAATCCCACCTTCTACAGGAACCTCCCTAACCCCTCTTAATTATAATGCTTTCCCTTTTTGATTATTTCCTGTCCATACTGTATATAGCTTGTTTTGTGTATGTTTGTGTGTATGTTGTTTTCCCCATTAGACTGTAGACTCCTAGTGGGCACAGACTACTTTTCACCTCTTTTTGTACTCCCAGTGCTTATAACAGTGCCTGGCATATAATAGGCACTTAATGAATATTTTTTTTATTATTTGAGTAATAAATATAATGAAATAATTTGCTTAGAAGAGGATCCCTTCTCCTGTCACCTTGCATTTGCACAGACTGTCCATCTACCAAGAAATGCACATTGTCCTTACCTATATCTTTGAGATCCCTAGCTTCTTTCAAAATTCAATTCAAATACCAGCCCTTGCATGAGTCCTTCACCTAAAATTACTTTTGTATTTACTTTGTATATAAATGGGGTGACATAAATTTTAGTTTAGTTTTAAGCTATTCACTTAAACTAAACTAAGACTTTTGGTTCCTCCTGTATTTTGTATTAACTTGTATGTATGTCTACATGATATTTCCCTCAAAAGAAGAGCAAGCAGGGGCTGTTTTAAATTTCTCTATATATCTGTTTACAGCACCTGGCACATAGTATCTGGTAAATAATAGTCTCTTGAATGCTGATTGATTGTAGGGCTTTTATTAAAGAAGGCCTCAAGAAGAATAAAAGAAATGGTATTTGGGGTGAGGAATTCCAGTCCCCAGCTCTGCCATTAAAATCACCTCCATAACCTTGAATCAATCATTTCATCTTTTCTCTTTCATCAGTCCATGGATCTTATTGTCCGTGAGGTTTTCTTGGCAAAGACTCTTGAATGGTTTGCCATTTCCTTCTCCAGTGAAGGCAAACAGAGATTAAGTGATTTGCCCAGGGTCACATTGCTAGTAAGATTCTGAGGATAGATTTGAATTTAGTTCTTCCTGACTCCAGACCTATTGTGCCAGCTAGCTGCCACTAAGGCAAACAGAGGTTAAGTGACTTTCCCAAGCTTACAAAACTAGTAAGTGTCTGAGGCCAGATTTGAACTCGGGTCTTCAGGGTCAGGTCTTTAGCCACTGAGCCATCATGTAGTGGGACTCATTTTCTTTATCCATGAAGTCAGAGCATAATATTACCTTCCTACCTTACTCACAGGAAAATTATGAATATCAAATAAGATTGTGAATTAGACTCAACTCAATCTAATAAGCATCCCTTCTCAATCTTATGTGCCCAGCACTGGGCGTAAGAGAACACAAATGAAAATGTTCCCCATCACCAAGTCACTTACAATCTACTGGGGGAAATAATACATACACTAAATAAATAGAAAATATATACACAATAGGCATGAAACAGTTTCAAGGAAGGAAGATCTCTAACCGTTGGAAAGATCTCATGCAGGAAGTGATATGTGAGCTGGAGATAAGGATCCCAAAAAGGTAGAACATAATATAAATGCATATTTTCATTAATATTTTCATTTTTCTGCTGGAATTGCTGTGATTTGGATTAGTCACAGTGGTAGTAACTTCCACTGCATTTTTCTCAATAAGCCCTTGAAGGACTTGCAGACCTTCCGGCTTATTAGAGGATAGATAGATCTCTACAAATGTAAACCATTATGCCCCAGGTCACCATGTCTCCTGTGGCTCATGCTGATGACTCCTCATTTAGTTGAATAAATGTTAAAATAGCTTCTAGAAGCACAATCAACTCACTAGGCATCTTGCCATTTCTAGGTTTCTACTAGGCATCGAGGCCATCTTTGTATCTGTCCTCCTAATCAACTCAGTATACAGTATTCAAAAACCAGAAACCCATATAAACTAAGTTGTATTTCTTGGAGCATTTGCAAATTGTCACGCTGTTGCCATGATTTCAAAGCACTGTTCCATTAACAACTGGAGCCTGAGTCATTACTTGTGAGAGTTGAGAAACAGAGGTTCTTAATCACAGGTGCTACAGTGGATACAGCCCTGGGCCTGGAGTCAGGAAGACCTGAGTTAAAATCCAGTTTCAGACACTTATTAGCCACATGACTGTGGAAAAGTCACTTAACCCTGTCTGCCTCAGTTTCCTGATCTGTAAAAAAAGCTGAAGAAGGAAGGGGCGAGCCCCTTCAGTATCTTTGCCAAAAAAAAACAAATGGAATCATGAAGTGTCAGACATGACTAAACAACAACAAATTTGAATAGGAAAAATGTATCTTTATTTCAACATAATTTGTTTTCTTTATAGTCTTATGCATTCGATTTTACTAATTTGAAAATATCATTCTGATATGGGACACATGGACTATCAAAGGGGTCCATAATATACCATATACCTCGCCACACACACACACACACACACACACACACACACACACACACACACACACAGAAATATACAAAATTTAAGAATCTTTGTTAGATTCATAATGGGTCCAATTTGAGCCTTTGAGACCAGAATAACTGAACCCAACTAAATTAGCTTCTTTCACAAACACAACATAATCTTCAGAGTCACCAAAATGTAAAATATAGTGACATCCCTGTATTATGGATATAGAAATGTAAGCAACCTGAAAACCACCTAGTCCAATCTGCTCCTTTAGTTGATGAGACAGTTGAGGTTCAAGAAAATAAGTGAGTTGCTCAAGGTCACAGAAGAAGCAAGAGTCAGAGGTAAGGATTTAGCTATAGATCCCCTCCTATTAGAACCAATGCTTCTACCACAATATCACTGTCATTTAACATCAATTTGGAAGTGTCAAAGTTTGTCTTTGGTGAGCATTACTTCTTTTTATTCTCCCATTTTCTCCCTTTAGGAATTCTTCCCCAGTCCTCATGTTCTTGTGCTGCCCCAGACTACCAAATAACTGGCTCGCTATAATGTAATAAATCTCTCTCTGTCTCCCGCTCTCTCTGTCTCTCTCTGTCTCTCTCTCTCTGTCTCTCTGTCTCTCTCTCTCTTCTCTCATTCTCTCTCTCTCTTCCCTCATTCTCTCTCTCTCTTCCCTCATTCTCTCTCTCTCTCTCTCCTCTCTCTCTCTCTCTCTCTCTCTCTCTCTCTCTCTCTCTCTCTGTCTCTCTCTCTCTGTCTCTCTGTCTCTCTCTCTCTGTCTCTCTTTCCCCTCCAGTGTATAGTGTATGTGTGTGTCTCTCTTCCCCTCTTTCTTCCCTTCCCACTTTCTCCCCCCCCTTCCCTATCTCTCTTTTCTCTCCCTCCTCCCTCCCTCCATCCCCAAAGAGGAGGTTGGATCACACAGACTGTGTATTATAGGGAGATATATTTGGAGAGTTTCCCTTGGTGGTTCTCATCACCTCCACTTATAAATGTTCTGTTCCTGTTTTGAGTGAATAGGAACGATTGAGGACCACTCCTGCCTAGCTTTTGTTTATAGAATTATTAACTTAAAGCTGCAAAGAATTCCATAATTCATTGAGTCCAACTTTCTCATTTAATAAATGAAGACATTGAAGCCCATAAAGGCTAATTGGTTTACCCATAATATAGTGTCAGAGTCTAGATTTGAACTGAGGCCCTATGACAATAAATTCAATACTTTTGTTTCCACTTCACCCCACAATTTCCCAGAGTCCCAGTTCTCTCAGACCTTGGTGTGCTAAGTGGTGGTAATAAAAATGTAATTAGAAAGAAAAAGAGTTCTTGCCCTCAAGGAAATTATAATTCCCAAGAGAGAGAAAATGTATAAAATGAAGCTGAAAGGAGGGGCTGGTGGTAATAGAAGAGAGGTGATGTTTGAGAAAGTCTTGTTGGAAGCGATAAAGGAGATGTGGCTGTCCCAAGCACTTTTCTTAAAATAGAGGTTCTAATAGGAACTGATGATGGAGTCCTAACAGAACTGCCCTCAGCCCCAATATCCAAACTTCACTACAGGCCCACTGTATCTCCCTAGCCTTCTACCACCCCATCCCCCCAGCCAATGTCTTAACTTATGCCTCAGTGCTCACTAGAACAACAGGTGAGTCCCTGAACTATTAGTTCCCACAGAAACAGCAGGTGCGTCCATATGATGGGAACCTAGCTACTGTCTCTAGATGATCACTGACCCCAGACTCATTCCCACTGAAACAGGTAAGTTATTATATTCAATCATAATCACATCATCCATCTAGTCCAAGACAGGACCACAATAGCTAGACAGTTGAAGAGCAGAATGACCAAAATGTTTAACCATCAAACCATAGATGGGACCCCTCCTCCATTATCTAATCCCTTAAAAAACTCCTCCTGCATTTATAATATTAATGATATTTCTCTATTCTATATAAATTTCTGTTGTGTAATTACACCTTTACTCTACAAAAATCCATCTTGATTTCTCTAAAGTTTCTGGTTCCTCTTGGAATTTGGCCCACTTCATGAGGAGGCATTAATCCCAATAAATGCCTATACTTGGATTAGAGGTGGTCTGACTGAATTCTTTGAGATGGTTCTGCCACAACACATCATGAAATCACAACAGTTTTTGGGTAGACAGAGGCCCCCTCAACAATTTTTGGCATCCCTGAATTTAAACCGAAGCACTGACACATCAGAGGAAGGGACCATAAAGCAGAGGGTACTTCCAATATGAGAAGGCCAGAGACCGAATAAACTTGCATGGTGAGTAGTTTGCTTTGGCATAGAGGGAAAAGTCCAGAAAGCCAAAAGACGATCCCAGAAAGGAATGACCATCTAGCTTCTTTCAGTATGGATTTCAATTATACTTTTAAGAAATTTGGGTCTCTGTGTCCCTAAAGGTCCTGTTTTCTTTGCCAAAACAACTTTCAATAGATAGGCTTCTCACTGATTGAAGGGCTGAATTGCAGATCCTGGGGAAGGCTTTGAAAGAACAGCTTGAATTCTGCTTTGAGCAGTGAAACCCTAATGCAGCCAAGTCTCCAGAAAGGGCTGTTAGCTTTCAGGTGGAGTAAACGATTTCTTTGAGAGGACCACATGCTGCAATCTTTTCAGCTATGTCATTTCTAATAGGCTCCTGAGTTTGGCAGAGCAGGTTTTCCAAACATTTTGCATTCCTGGCAGCACCACTCTGGGTTCTAGAGTGTCAGATTTCAATCCTCTTTGGCTGAGGAAAGAAATTTTTGGCTATTTGCTAGGTGCTAAGTAAATAGGAGAGGCATGAAAATTTCAGCAGCCTGAGAAAGCAATTACTGCAAAGCTTTGGGCTTTCAAATTGGAGAATTGCTTGGATTGGGTGGAGGATGGAGGTGGGGGGCAGGGAGGAGTACATTGAACAGAGAAGGAGAAGTGTTGGGAAAAATAATAAAGAGCCCTGTTGGTAGGAGGATAAATATCTTTAATTTACTCTCAAACTGTGCTTTGCCAAACCCCAGGCTGTAGTTTTTTTAAGGCTGAGTTTTATTTAACATCAAGGCAAATAAAATTTATGGAAAAGAATGAGTTGCAAGACTAAAAAGGAAAAAAAAGTCTGAATGGGGGATAATTGAGCTTCGTTATATGTAATTAATCTTTGTGAGCTTTAAAGGGGATGCCAAGAATCTTTTTTGTAAGTCTTCTCACAAACTAAAAGGTTACAGCTTTCCAATAATGTTTTTCAGCATCTGTTGGATTTAATTAGAAGTTGAGCTTTGCCAAACACATTAGCATATCATGGTTGTGCTCTTCAGCCTCTGAGTTCCCTATTGGAAAGGACTCTAACTCTTAGAGTCTATATGAGCTCTGCAATGCCTTTCACTCATGCTTTATTCATTCCTACTTCTGTGCCTTTGGTTCCTCTATTCCTTAGATTTGTTTCACTAGCAAAGTTATAGTGATATAATGAGAAATAGTGGGTAGAGTACCAGGCACGGACAGAAAGCCTGGTTTCAAGTGCTACATCTATCACAGATTACCAATGGGACCTTGGCTAAGTCATTTATCTTTCTGAACTTCCATTTCACCACCTGCAAAATGGGAATAACAATGCTCCACTCTCTACCACTTAATCTAAAACATTTTATAAACCTTAAAGCTTTATAGAAAATGTAAGCTATTATGATACTCTGTAATGACTGGCACTGTACTCTTCAGTATCTACCATAATGCTGACAGACTACAGGCCCAAGCCAAGCCTTCGACAGTTAGCCCAAAAGAATTTGGGTCCCATTTGTCTGTGGGCTCTGGAAGACCCCACCTTGAACTCTGCCTGAATTTCTCCACTAGACGAGGTGCTCCCCTGAGGCCGTAAGCCTTCTATTATCACTATGCCCAAATCTCTGTTACCCTTAACCCAACCTAGCCCTCCATCTTCTGTTATCTCTAGATAGCTTTCTGCTACTTCCCACCCTTTCTATCAAAACCCCATTCTCTTGGTTCCTGGCCTCTGTAATGGAAATGCAGATTTAAAGATCTTCCCTGCCCCTAGCTTAAGTGCACCTGGAGCCTGTGGTGGGAGGCTTGTTTTTCAGGAAAGCCCACACCTTGATACTTTGTGATTGGGCAGTGGGTCAAGGAGGTTGTTACATTCTCTGGGCCAAGAGAAGGCTATATAAGCCCTGAGGAGAGGCTTTGCTTTGGGGCTCACTTTGAGAAGTGTTGTGTGATTTGACCAGATGAGACTCTGGGAAGCCGTTGTTGAGAGCCCCCCGGCTTTGAAAACCCAGATGTTGATGCTTCCCTTTCTGGTAACTGTGATTTGGTATTGATGTAATGCTGGGACAGTTTGGAAGCCTGTCTGTTTGATTTGTAAGTTCTGTAACTCTGAAGTTTGGGGTGCTGACCTTTTTCCCCTGAACTAGGGGGAAAAATGTATGTTTGTTTGTTTGATTAAAGTAAGCTTGTTAACCCATTTTGAGTTGCTTTCCTTTTGAAAAGCAGATCTAAGAACCTGTGTTGGCAGTCACCCTGGGGATATTGGGGTGCTTGCCGCTACAGCCTCTGACCTCTAGTCACCCCAACCTACTGACCATTCCCATCAAGATGCTCCCTAGACCTCTCCTTTAGTCACCCCAGACTAATTGCCCAACCCTAGATCCCTCCCACAGTCATTCTGTATACAAGTCTGTCTTGGGCTCTATTAAGAGGTTCAGATTCAATCTGGCTCACATGTTGCAAATGCTCAGATTCCTTGAGTCTAGCCAATGCTTAGATTTCTTAAGAGTGGCCAGTATGACAGATTTTTTAATAAATATTTTTTTCCTTTGGCTGAGAGAAGCCGTGTGTTGAATTAATTCAGGTAGGATCAAATGATGCTATTTTTGGGTCCCAGCACCCCTAAACCCCAATAATACAACTCATTGTGTAGTATATATGGCACCTAGGGCACATCCCTCTCACATGTGGAGTGCCCAGAAAAGCTTCCCTAAGGTTCTATGTAATCTGCGGGGACATATCTATTTAAAAAATATCTCAAAGTTCCCTACTAATGTTTTTGCTTTGTATTAATCAAAGGACACTATTTGAAGAAAGGACATTTAATAAAATATCGTTATGAAAAAAAGAGCAATTGAACATCTTCCCCATAAACAAGGAGAAAACTCACTCAGAAATATGCAAATCAGCAGTGGGAAGAGTGGGCATGAATTTATCAGGAACATGTGAGAGCATGATAAACGTGTGGAGTAGCATAATACTCCAAGGCCACTTATATCTTCTCTGAATGTCTTTATTCTGCTGATCTCAAGTAGCAAGATGAGGAAGAGTGGGCTCTGCTATCTTTCCTTTACCTCAGAGATCATACATTAAAATTTTAGCTTTTGTAACTGAAGGAGACTAGTCCTTCATTCACCTGGATGTTCCAGAGTAATGAAGAGAAAGAAAATTGTAACTGTTTTCTTTAAATCCTTTTTTTTATCCAGACCTGTGAGTTCATCTGTGTAAAAACTATTAGCACAAATCTACTAATGCAGAGCAGTTATTGATCTGCCTCTCAATTTATTCCTTCTATACACATATTAAACTCAGCATGTCTAGAGCTGAACATGGCATCTGTCCTCCGAAACCATCCCCTCTTCCTAACTTCCCTATTTCTGTTGAAGCTACCACCATTCTCCCAAGTCATCCAGGCTCACAACATAGGTGTCATCCACAAGCTTTCTCTGCCCCCACCCCATATACAATTTGATGTACAGATTTTTTATTTTACCTTTGTGATATTTCTCATATATATATATATATATATATATAATTTCTTATTGAAAGTTATGTTGACTCAGTGACCCATTATTCCCAGCTCTGCTTGTCATACTTGTCAATTAGTGTTAGGGAGGCTCTGTTGGGCAAAGTGACACTGAATGTGCAGCTTTTTCATTATTTGCTCTTTGCCACACAGCCCTGCTTGTGACATGTGTACCCCTACCTGCAAATTCTCACATACTTGCTACTTTGGCCAGGAGCTGAGATTCAAGACCCAGCCTCTTACTTACATGGACCTATCTGAATTGTCTTTATCTCATTATGAAAGTTACCATAAAAGCTGGTCCCACCTTGAAACCATCACTGATCCTCAGTGATCAGCCCCATCAAAGTGTTGCTATCTAAGCATGCTTTTTTTTTTTTTTTAAGCAATTGGGGTTAAGTAACTTGCTCAAGGTTACACAGCTAGTCATTATTTATGCGTGGGTGCTCATTTTCTGAGGCTGGATCTGATCTCTGGTCATCCCAACTCCGAGGCCAGCGCTCTTACTCACTTCGCCACCTAGCCGCCCCTTTAGGGCAATTGGGGTTAAGTAACTTGCCCAAGGTTACACGGCTAGGTTTTTTTTTGTTTGTGCGGATTAGGTGTCGGAGGCCGGCTCCGAACTCAGGTCCTTCTGATTCCAGGGCTGGTGCTCTATTCACTGTGCCACCTAGCCGCCCCTAAGCATGCTTTTAATAAACTCTAATTCCCTTAGTCCTGGGTTTTGCTTCATTAATTAGAGCAAAATTCCAAAGAATTTTCCTTTCAATAAATGGCAAAGCCAGCCTGAAGTTTTGTCTCATTTTGTTTTTTGAAGGGTTTTCACATCTGACTCTTAACTGTGGGATGATCCTCTCCACCCTGAAAGCCTTCATTCAGGCATTGCCTGAGAGTGGACTAGAGTGGATCCCTCCTCCCCACAGAGGTTAGTTAAGTAGTGAAGTGCCAGAGAATTTAGCTCTCCAGAACTCAGGGAAAGAAAGAGAAATAGGTCCCAAAATCCAAATATTGATTTCTTTTCACTTGTGCACTAGAGAGAGGAATACTAAAGAAAAGGCACAGGGCTGAAAGGGCAGGTGAGTAAAGGCCTCGCCTGCATTTGCATAGAAGTATCAGTATTCATAGAGGGAATGGTACTCCTGGGGAATCAAACCCTAAGAGCTTGATATTAACCTGACAGATAAGTCCACAACTGAAAGATAAGGCTTGGTAATGACTTGGGAAAAGAAGGCATATTTTGTCCGGGTAAGGATGGGACCTTTGTTCTCGATCAAATGTGCATTCAAAACTTGATTCTTAGCTATGCCAAGAGAAGCTTTGAAATAACATTGCTTTCATTTTCATAAGACAAAGACCACTATGCTCTGGAGAATAACAGAAAGAGGTGAAAGGTTTAAGGAATGGAAAAGTAGATTTAGAAATACTGATAACAATCAATGCCACCCTCCAACCACCAGAGACATCCTTCCCCATTGCTAATCATGGCTTGAGCCCAGCCCCAGTTGTATATAATAAGGAAAAGATTGACCTTGATGACCTAGGGGAAGTAAATAAAACCTTGGAAGAATTCATGAAGTAAAAAATAGACTGCAATGTGATTGGTAGGGAAGTGTTTGATCAGGATGTGAAAGAAACAAGACAAGAGCAGGGTTTTTTAAAGATAAGTTTAAAAGAAAGCAGGAGACATTTAAAGAAATTAGAGAGAAGAGTAAATGAGTAGAAGGTTAAGGAATGTTGTGTAGTGTGAGGTAAAGAGCTTTGAAGTTTTGGATGGAAGTGAGCAAGGGTTTTGATTTCATCAAGACTGGGATATGGGAAACTTTCATCTGGTTACTCTTTGATATGCAGCTTTAAATTAGCTCCTCGATCTGGGCTCCAAAACTGAGACTTAGGTCTGGGAAAGTTGTAACTTATCCTTATCTGGAAAGCCTTAGGAAAAGTAAACAAGGCTAGGGAGTAAGAATTTATGCCACTATGAGGAAATAAATGAAAAAGTTGTAGGGAGCTGGGAATTGCTACCAAATGTCTTTAAAAATTAGTTTATTGATTATAATATGCTCTTTTGTGAAGTACTAACATTGCTGCTGAGTAAATGAAATATAAACACTCCTTGCACAAAATGCAGATGAAATTTTCCAACCTCCTTACAGTGTAGAGTGAGTTTCATCTAAGGTTATTTGCTTATAACATATGGAGCTTAAGAAATTATACCTGCAATAGTATATACTGAAGTTATATTTTGAACCAACTTAATCTTAAAAAACTTCAGTCTTGAAGATTTATTTTTGCTTTAGGAGGTGAATATAAAACACTTTAAGAGATAGATATATCTGTTGGTCTAGAGGTTTATAGCAATTGGCCAGTATTGTTTTTTTTTCCCCTAGGGTTTTGAGTAAACTATCATACTGAATGGGAAAGGTGAAAATTCTCAGCCCATAAGTTTTCTTATGGGAGCAAGCTGGGGTTTCAGCTTCCCTTTTACCCCTTCTTCACTACTGCCACTTCAGCATTAGGCCCTTTAGGGGTTTTCCACCTTCACCTTTGCTTGCTTGATACCTTTTCTCCCCTTCTTTGCTTTAGCATTGGCCAGATAAGGACATCAACATTTGAATTGTTCAGATTGTTCAGGGCCCTTGCCCCTTTCCCTTGCTGTCAATCAGCATTAAACTCTTCAGCCTCCTTTCTTCACTCTGGTGTTTGCCAAATCAGGATAGGTGAATTGGCTGTCCCCTATTTCCTTGTTCTTTGTAAGCACATTTCTCAGCCACTGGGAGACAGTGTAGGGATTCTTTGTTCCTCATCATTGAAGGAGAATTCTCACTCAGATTGTAAGCCTGCCTCCCAGCCAATGGAAGAAGGGACAGTGGTAGGAGGGGGCTTGATTGCATTAGGGTATAAATTCTTGTTCTGTCTTTTGTAATATGCCTCATTCTGCTTGTTTTATAATGGTGGAAGGGACACCTTCTTCTCTCCAGAATGGAATAAACTTCCTTTCTCAAAATACCCCTGGCTTTTAATTTTACTGGGTAGGGGATTTTTGGGGTCCCCATACCCCACACAATATATTCATTATATCTGTGGAATTCCAGAACATAATATTTTACTGGTTTCTAGTGATAGATTTTTATAATAGGATGAATTCAGACTCCAGAAGAAGAAAAGGAAAAAATATTTGTTGGGAGCCAGAGGCCTGAGCTAGGACTTATATCTGATTCTGCACTCAGGTATCTTTGGGTGGTCAGCTCTAAATGTGAAGTCTTTTGAGGATTGCACTTCAGCTTTGTAGTCTGCTCTCAATTGTATCTGTTTATGACTGCGGCTGCATTAAGAGATACCTGAGGCCTAGATCTAAAGCTCTGCCCCAAAACTTTAGTTGTTCAAAACCTAAATATTTGAATTCTTAGGTGGTCAGTTCCTATGCAGATGTATTTGATGATGTGGCTTTGGCTTCAGGCCTTGAAGCCAGCTCTCAAGAGCCTCTTTTGTGATGTGACTGCATAGGAAAGGAGGTAACTGACTTTTCCTAAGACTTTCTGGCACATAGAGAACAAAAGGCCTTGCTGCCATGCTACTTCCAGGATATGACTGACTAAGATAATGATATGAATACTTGAAATCCCTTCCTTTGTCTCCTTGCTCTATAAAAACCTTGTCCTGGGAATCAATAAATGGAGTTCTTCATTCTTCCTTGAACTACCCACATGGCCTGGTCATTTCTTATTCACGTCTCTGAATCATGCTAAGTGCTGGACACTGAGCAGCCCACTGCAGAGATTGAGTAAATTTCAAGGCTTGGTAAATTTCATTATTGCAACACTATTAGAGGAATAATAATAATTTAACCCAAAATTGTATTTAGTGAAATTTGTTATTTGAGGTAAAATCTTATGAAATTGTAATCTGATATTATTTTGAGTTTTGATTTCGGTTATGATTGTCTGCATTGTAATGAGCCAAATATTCCACCATTCAAGAATGATACTATATGATGGATAACAGAATAGTATGTAATGGATAACAGAATGACATGTAATGGATACACTTCAGATGAAGTGTAGTTTGGACACTATTACAAGTGGGATGTCTATGTCTAGGAAAAGCTGAGAGGACAATGTTGGCATGCCCAAAAGTAATATTCTCTTAACTTGGGTTATTATAATATGATAATAATAACCCAGTTGAGTTATTCCTCCCTGTTTGTAGAGGGCAGGGAACTGTAAAATGTTGAGGTTTAAGGTTTAGGGGTGCTCAAGACCCCAAAATACCAATACGACAGGTCCTACTGAATGAATTTGACTCAAATCTCCTCAGTTTCTGTGACTAGACCACCCCTAGAACACTCCTACAATCTTTCTGTATATAAGCTCCATTTTGCCACCATGAGGTAGCTGAGAATTTTCTAGGGAAGACTCACTCTGTGTTAGATTATTCTGGCCCACTTGTCTAATACAAGAGTCACAGATACTGAGGATCCTTAAGAGTCTATATGGTGAACATTTAATAAACTTTGCTTTTCTTTGGCTGAGAGACTTGAGTCAAATTTAGGCTCCTGTAATGAGAAATTAAGGGTGGGAAGTACCTGTAGGTTACCTGGAGATGACAGAGAATAGAGGGCTAGGCTCCTTTAAGAGTAACAGATTTGGGTATAGTTATCTTGGGAGGATCAAGGGTGGAAAGTAGCTGGACAATGGAGGGCGAGGCTACTAACAGAGATTTGGGTGCAGCTGTAGGGAAAGGCTTATTGCCTCAGGCAAATGCCTCTTGTGGGAAGATTCAAGGAGACCTGAAGGGGGTTCCCAGAGCCTGTACCTCACCACATTGAGAATGTCTTCCATATGATTAAATCCTGAGTCTGGCTCTGATACCCTGTAAAAGAAGTGGGACTTTGCCATAAAGTTAATTATGACTCTCAACTGAACTCAAATAGAACTAAAGATGCTTTGTCCTTATATATCTATATTGAGTCATTTTGTGAACTTTTGCTTGAACGTGGAGGACCTATTTTGATGTTGTTAATAATTATGTCCCTGTTTCTTCCTTTCATGTAGCATATTCACGTGTAAGCTGAACTCTATAAAGTATCTCTTATTCCAAAAGAGAAAACTAGCAAGAGTAGAAAATTTTGAGAAAGCAACAAGACCAGATGATTATATATGTTAACAATAACTGATTATATATACCTTAAGTATGTTATTGATGAGGTACAGGCTCTGGGAACCCCCTTGAGCTCTCACTTTAGGTATTTGCCTGAGGCCATAAGCCTTTCATTGTGGCTCTGCCCAAACCTTTGTTACTAGCTTAGCCCACCTTTTGTCCAGCAACTTCCCACCCTTGATCCTCCCAAAATATCTATACCCAAATCTATTACACCCTTGAACTGGCCTAACCCACCATTGTCTGTTGTCTCCAGGTAGCCTCCAGCAACTTCCCACACTTAATCACTCATTACTGGAGACTGATCTCATTAACTCCTCCTGAAGACCCTCCCCAAACTACACCTCTAGACCACCCCTAGATTCCTCCCACAACCTTTCTTTATGTCAGACCCCATCTTGCCTCCATGAGAGAAGGAAGGCTGCAGAATAACCTAGCACAGAATCACTCTGTGTCAGATGATTCTGGCCCACTTGTCCAATGCAAGAGTCACAGATCCTTAAGAGTATACCCATTTTTATGAACTTTTAATAAACTTGGCGTTTTTTTTTGGTTTGTTTTTTTTGCTGAGAGACCTGAGTCAAATTCATTTGGCAGAACCCAGGGTGTTGTTATTTTTGGGGTCTTGAGAGGCCCTAAACCTTAAAACTTCTACATTTTATGCTTCCCTTCCCTCATTATTATGATAATAAATTTTAAGAATTGGGTTCAAGATGTTAAATATAAAATTACATTTATAATTGTAAAGGAGATTGAAATAGCTAGTGATTTGTGAGAACAGAAATTTTCTGAAGTTTCAAGTGAACTATGGGTTCCTAAATTGATGTTCTTCTTAGGGACCTATTGTTAAAAAGATCAGAATCATGTGGTTTGAGGCAGAGAATCAAATTCACTGGCAAGAAACCACTCCAGAGCTACCTGAGAACAAGACCTATTTAGGAATGTCCAGGTAAGGAGGTTTCTAGGGACCAGACAACTTGTGCAGGACATCTGGGACTCAAGATGAAATGTGCTGATTTACTGAACATTGGGAGTGGGTTATCAGGTTATTAAGGAGGGCTGATATTATTTGAAACTGATGATCACTATTGTATTTCTTCTTTTTTTCCATGGCATTTCTGCTGAGTTTTCTTTAGTACATGTTGTGCTCTTTCTTTAATATTGTTTTAGCTAAAACATTCCTTAGTTTAGCTATAGAGCTTATTTAACAAGGTTTGTCTCCTTGGGGGATAATGAGATTCTAATTTATTTAACTTAATGATAGAGATGGAAACAAGGGCTTTTGATTGGTGATGCAAGGTACACTTTTCCTGTTGTGAATTTAAATCCACTTCTTTATAGCCACTAATGCTTGCTCAAATTGATTTTGCCACAAGCAACAGAGATTAGGTTGTTAGGTTGTTAGAGTTGTGGTTAAAGGTGCAACAGGAAGTGGTAGTGAATTGAAGAGATTACCTAAAAAGAGGATTAAGGTTGCTCTGGAAACCCCAAAATACCAACATGCTGGGTCCTGCCCAGTGAATTAGACTCACGTCTTCTCTCGGCCAAAGAAAAGTAAAGTTTATTAAAAGTTCACTTGCATTAGACACAAAGTAAGTCAGTGCTAGGTCATTTTATGTCACTCACAAACATAAAGACAGGATGGGGGTCTTATATACAGAAGGTTGTGGGAGGAATCTAGGAGTGGTCTAGAGAAGGAGTTTGGGAAGGGTCCTCAGGAGGAGTCAATGAGGTCAATTAGTGATTAAGGGTGGGAAGTCTCTGGAGGCCACCTGGAGACCACTGACAAGGGTGGGCTAGGCTAGTTTTAGGGTGGATAGACACTTTGATAGGCTCAAAGGTGGGAAGTCTAGTAACAGAGGCTTGGGCTCAGCCACCATGTAAGGCTTATTGCCTCATCAGATGGGATGATTTAATCAAGAGTCCAAGGGAAGCTCCCTGAGCCTGTACCTCAAGAGCTCAAGGATAGGTCGAGGGGCTTCCCAGAGCCCATACTCATAAGAACCATGTATAGATTTTGTTTCATTATCCATTGTCATTTCCATATTTGTAGTTCAAACCAAAGGGGGGAATTATTGAAAGTTATATCAACTCAGTGACCCATTATTCCCAAAGAATTTCCTTTCAACTTTGTTCTCTTCTCTGGCACTGCCCCCTCCCTGTTATAGGCCCCCATTACCTCAAACATTGACTATTGCAGTAGCCTGTTACTTAGACAACCTGTCACAAATCTCCCCCCACTCCAATCCATCCTCTCCTCAGCCATCAAGGTTATTATCCTAAAAATTGGGTCTGATTATTTCACCACCATCGTCTTCTCTCCACCCAAAACATGCACCTATACTCATAAATTCCAACGGATATCACAAATACTGAGTTCAAAAACTGTTCGTAACCTGTCCTCACTCTTTATACTTTATACTTTACTCTCTGACACATAGTGAATGGTCTCTTTCTAGTTCCTTGAACAAGAAACTTAATTTCCTAACAGGACATTTGTTCTAGCTATCTCTCATGTCTGGAATACTTTCTCTGCTTATCTTTGCCTCCTGACTTCCCTGGTTTCAAGTCCCAAATAAAATATCACCCTCTACAGGAATCCTTTCCCAGTGCCTCTTAATCTAATGCCTTCTCTCTAATGATGATTTTAAATGTATCCTGTATATAGTTTATTTATACATAGTCTCATCCTGTATGCTTTATTTGTTGTTGTTACTCAATCTGTACAGTTGTATACAACCAGGACCCCATTTGGGATTTTTCTGAGAAAGTTACTGGAGTGGTTTGCCATTTTCCTTCTCTAGTTCATTACAGATGAGGAATCTGAGACAATGAGGTTTAAGTGACTTGCCCAGGGTCACACAACTAGTAAGCACCTGAGGCCAGAATGGAACTCAGAAAGATGAGTTCTTCCTGACTACAGGCCCAACACTCTATTCACTGTGCCACCTAGCTGCCCTGGGTATCCCATATATAGCTTGTTAATGCATAGTTGTTTCCATGTTGTCTCCATGACCATTGTCTGTTCTTTCAGGGCAGAGACAGTCTTTCACCTTTCTTTGTATCCCCAGCTCTTAACACTAAGCCTAACACATTGTAGGAACCTAATAAATGTTTTTTGACTAACTGATTTATACTCTTATGAATTTGCTTGGAGCACTGAGGAGTTAAGCAGCTTAATGAAAGTCATACAGAGAAGAGTTTTGTGCTCAGATTGTCCTTGTCCACTATTCACTTATGTATGCATTTCCCCCCATCTATGCAGAGAAAAATCTGTCAGGTCTAAGTTTTGTGTGAAACTTTTCTTTCCAGAAAGGTAGTAACAGTTCTTTGGGACCATAGAATAGACAGTTCACTAAGTACAACCACAAGAATTTAATCTGTCTTCAATCAAATTTCTTCCTACTCACAAGTTGCAATACGTGTTCCAAAACACTGTCTGTTTTAAGAATAGAAATTTCACTTCAATTTCTGGCAATTCCCATCCACCAACCTATATTCCTTCTGTATTTCTGGAATTTTGCTAAATGCAAGAAGAAAAAAAAATCCCTGTCCTCAAGAAACTTACATCTTAATGGAGGAGGACAGTACATAAAGATGTGTCAACCTAAATTAAAAAGAAGGCAGCCAAAAGGTAAAAAAAAAAATCTGATCTTTAATTATAGCAAGGAAGTTGCAACTAGGGTATCATACAGCAGCAGCACTGGGGGGAGAGAGGATTGGGAATGTGGTTCTAATGAAGCTTTAGGGCTGAGGGAGAAAGGCTTCAGGTACTGGAGATTGGAATGTAGGTTTCTGGAGGAAAGTGGTTTTGCATAACAACTGAGAGTCCTTAGAGAATGTTTGGGAATCCCAGTGTGGGAGAATTTAAGATATTTACAAAATAGAAGCTGAGAGTGATAAGTAAGTATCTGGCAATTCAGGGTCTGGAAATGGGGGTTAGGTTAGCTTTACTAAGATGCAGTATTTGACAGCAGGAAGCTGAAAAAGCAGAATATCTATGAAGAGATGCTTGTCTTTGGGGCTTGGTAGAGAAAGTCTCTGGAGGAGGAGAATAAGAGGAATCTGGCCTCAGCATTTTCCTTAAATGGAGGTTCTGGGAGAAGTCACCCAATCAGAATGAGAGGCCAAAGCAACTGAGGGTATTTCCAAATCTGTGGATTTCTTAGTTAGAATGAGCTTCTATGATTAAGAAGTTATTAGGAAGGCAGCAAGGTGGCACAGTGAATAGAGTCAGGAGTGAGGGCTGAGTTCAAATCTAGCCTCAGACACTTAACACTTACTAGCCCTGTGATCTTGGGCAAGTCATTTAACCACATTGCCCTGCCCTCTCCTTTCCAAAAAGCAAAGAAGAAGAAGAAACAGGAGGAGGAGGAGCAGGGGGAGGAGGAGGAGGAGGAGGAGGAGGAGAAGGAGGAGAAGAAGAAGTTGTTACTAGGGAGAAAGTCTGAAGCAAATATGAATTACTTCGTATTTGAGCTATTCGGGTAAGACCCTGACTGAGACTGATTTTTTTTCTCCAGCCCTTCATCTTCACTCCATCTGATTGCACCTATAATGTTTTGTAATCATAGGATATTTTTTGTGGGTGAAAAGTGGCAAAAGATAACATCAAGCCTCCATCACTACCACAGCAACAAAATAAAACACAAAACCAATAACAAACCCAGTGGAGTCAAGCAGATGCATTTCCTTCTACATTCATTCTTTATAACAAAATTTTACTTTTATAGAGCTACCCTAACTGGTTAATAAAAACCTGCTGAATGATTCATTACTACATAACAAAGGCCAAAGGAATTGCTTAGAGAAATCGCATTGAAATGATCTTAAATAAGTTAACCTTGAAATCCTAGAAGTCCTCTATCAAAACCAGTCACTGTAAGAAATAAAAATCCTCAGACTGTGGTAACTCAAAGTCACAGAATCCAGGGTTCTGTTTTCAACAAGGCACCAAGGGATTTTCTTGAAGGATGGAATTGTCCTCCTTTCCTAACCTCCAAGTATACACTTCATACATACCTTTCTATCCTATTTTAATGCCAAGTCCATATACCATACTAACAACCAAGGGGAACTTGAAAGGACTTAGGTAGGAGGAGATTTGAGCTGAACTTTAAAGGAAATTAAGCATTCCAAGAGCAGAGGGGAAGAGAGATTATATTCTAGGTATGGAGGACAGTCTTTGCAAAAATGCAGACAGGAGATGGGAGTGCTGTGAGTGAAGAGCAGCAAGACATCCATCTTAACTATGATTATATGGTGCACAAAGTGTAATAATATATAAAGCTGGAAAGTAGGTTGAAGCCAATTTTAAGAGCCTTGTCTACCAAGCAGGCATCTATATTTAAGCCTAGAAGCAAAAGGAAGTAACTGGCATTTATTCCTTAGCAAACTGACAGGACTTGTCCCTTAAGTATGTCCCTATAGGATCTGTGTGGAGGCTGAATTGGAAAGAAGAAAAATCTAAGGCAGTATTAATAATTAAGAGGTAAATGACCATTCCAGACTTAGAGAACAGACTATGCAAATCATGTAGGTGGGAATGTTGTGGACTAGGGGTTCTGGGAAACTTGAAATTCAAAGGCTAAAGGCTTGGGTCTGCCTCTAAAGAATTTGGCTCAAACCTTCTTTCAGTCAGAAACAAGGTTTATTGTATCACCAACAGAAGAAAGCCAGACTTCAAGGAATCTTAGGTGTTTGTGATGCTATTACAAATGGGCCAGACTCTTAAGGAATCTGAGCAATTTAATGTATGCAAGATGGACAGTTATATACAGAAAGACTGTGGGAAGAACTGGATGTGGTCAAGGAGTTCTCATATCTTGGGGTAACTGGATGTAACAGAGAAGGTGTCTAGATGGGATTAAGTAGGGTGGGACCAGACTAAGAGAGAGAACAGTTAAAAGGATTATTCTGGAATGGGCTGGGTGACTCAGGCAAACCCCAGAGACTTGGTTCTGGGGCTTTAGGATCCTTTTAGGGGGTCTAGCATGAATCCCATCCCCCATCAAGAAATGGAATTCTGTGTATAGGGAACAAAAAGTAGAATAGTTTGTCTAGAATAGGTTCCCAAAGTGGGTAATATACCCCCTGGGAAAGACTGGAATGATTTAGGGGGATGGTAGTAGATTTTCAGGGGGGTATTGAGTAATTTTTTTTTTGAAGGCCATTTGTAGACCAAATAAGTATAGAAACCTCTGGTAGAGTGATAAAGACTGCTTTGGAATATGGTACTCTTTGGGCCATTATTTTTTAAAATGATAGTTGGCTTAATCTTCTAGTGCCATGTTTTGGTACCAGTGAACTGATTTTTGGATTGATTTTTCTGTCAATGTATAACTTAGCCTATAGTTTAATATTTCAGATTCTTCACTTGCCTAGAGAAGTTACAGTCATGCAAAAACAATAGCAAAAACATTTTTAAAAATCGTTTAATAACCGTGTAAGCTAGTTAATAATTTTTATTTTATTATTTTATTATATTTAATTTTATTATATATTATAATTTTTTATAATATTATATTGAAATGGACACTCGGACAGAATCACCAGGCCAAGACCATCAGTAATCGAATTCAGGAAGTGTTTATTAGCTGGCCAGCGGCAGTCCTAGGGATAAAGTCCCAGGAGCTGCCCCGAACCCCAGTAGACACACAATTTAAATAGTCTAAAAGCCACCATCTTATCAGGGGCAGATTGGTCAGGTAGGATATGGGCGGGGGCACTCTTAGATAACGCAGGTTGTTCAATGACCGAAGGGAGGATTTTTGGGTTTACAAGGCTTACTACTTTAGCCGGATGAGATAAGAGTGGGCTGGGGCACACTGGGTTAAAGATGTTCGATAACCTAGTGGAATGGGGGATCTCTGGGTTTACAAGAATTCAGGATACAAAGATGGGCCCCTCGTAAGCCAGTGAAATGTCAAGGCTTACTACTTCAATATATTAATTTTATTATATTTAATATATTTTATTAATAATATTTTATTGAAGAGGTTACCCAGAGAGTTAGGGTTGCTCTGGAGACCCCAAAATACCAACACACTAGGTCCTGCCAAATGAATTCCACTCAAGTCTTCTCTCAGCCAAAGAAAAGTAAAGTTTATTAAAAGTTCGCTTGTATTAGACTCAGAGTAAGTCTGTGCTAGGTCATTCTATGGTGCTCTCACATACATGGAGACAAGATGGGGTCTAGAGGAGGAGTTTGGGGAGGTTTTTCCAGAGGAGTTAATGAGATCAATGAGTGATTAAGAGTGAGAAGATGCTGGAGGCCACCTGGAGACCACAAACAATGGTGGGCTAGGCCAGTTCAAGGGTGGACTGATATTTTGATAGGCCCAAGGGTGGGAAGTCTAGTAACAGAGGTTTGGGCCCAGCCTCAATGTAAGGCTTATGGCCTCATGCAAATGCCTCATCAAATAGGAGGATTTAATTAGAGTTCAAGGGGGTTCCCAGAGCTCATACCTCATCATTATGAAAAAAGTGTTTATCAAGTGATTGTTACAATATTTTATGCCCTTTCCTAAGTGCTGAGGTATCAGGGAAGACATAGCACATAATTCCTAAGTCCACCTAGAATGACAGAATCATAGAATTAGAACTTGAAGCAACCTTGTAGTCTAGCTAGTCTAAGCTCTTCACTTAAAGTTGAGGAACCTGAATCCCCAGAGACCAATTGCCTTGCCAAAGGTCAGAAGTCATAATGGCAGAATGTACCCTGGTCCTCTTAAGTCTCAATTCATAGCACCTTCCATTGTACCATTATGTTCTCTGCATTTTAAGAACTTCTCCTATTGAGTTGACTGGATACTTAATCAGATCCATGAAGCAAACAGTGAAACTGTGACAATGTATAAATGCTGAAATATAAACAGGAATTCAAAGAAGTGGGTATCAGTGAAACCCGAAATGTGCTCATAGAGTTTAGATCTGGAAGAAGCCTTAGCAACTATATAGTCCAGGGGTGGGGAATCTGTAACCACACATAGCCTTCTAGGTCCCTGGGGGTGACATTTTGACCGAGTCCAAGTTGTACAGAAAAAATCTTTTTATTAAGGCGATTTGTTTTGTAAACTTTGTATTCAGTCAAAGGGATACACTGGAGGACCTAGAAGACCACGTGTGGCCTTGAGGCTACAAGTTCCCCACCTCTGGTATATATAGTTCACCATTCCTCAGTTTGCACATGAGGAAATGGAGACCCAAACAAGGGTCTTCTTCTGATCATTCAATAGTATGTAGGAGAACTGGGATTTTGACCCAAGCAACTTGGTTCAATTCAACTTTTTCTTTTGCTGGAGAAGTTTCATGAATAAGATGTAGCTTAAATTGCAACTTTAAAGACTGATAGGATTTGGACAGTGCAAAATTGACAGGGATACTCAAATATCATTGTTCCAAAAGAGTTGACTCTTTGGGAGAAGAGGACAAAGACACCCCTCCCATATGAACCTCAGGCAAATTGTCTTCAGTTATTTTTTTTTGTAAGTAAACTAAAAGACACTGCTGCAGTAGCTATATTTTTTAGTGTTTCATTCTTGCCTCTTACCATAACCAAAACACTTACCTACTGAAGGTGGGGGATTCTAGAGTCATGGAAAAGTTCTCCTCCCTGTCTAGTCTGACAGCTAAATTAATATAAGTGAAGCTATACTCAAATGATAACTCCTTTATCTATCTCCTATACTGAAGAATACACATTTTTCTCCAAAAGTATAATATTCCTTTTGTATAACCACCTATTTTATGAATAGCCATCCTTCTTTTCTTTGTTTCACACAAATGCTACTTTGAATAATGTTTAGCTTATGAATGCTGCCCTCAAAATCTATATATAAGGAGACGAGTCATGTTTAACATAGATCACTATCCCTTTTGCAATCTGCTCAAGCCTGACAAAACAAACAAGTACACTTCACTCTTTTTTTTTTTTTTAAGCAATTGGGGTTAAGTAACTTGCTCAAGGTTACACGGCTAGTCATTATTTATGCATGGGTGCTCATTTTCTGAGGCCGGATCTGATCTCGGGTCATCCCAACTCCGAGGCCGGCGCTCTTACTCACTGCGCCACCTAGCCGCCCCTTTAGGGCAATTGGGGTTAAGTAACTTGCCCAAGGTTACACGGCTAGGTTTTTGTTTTTGTGCGGATTAAGTGTCGGAGGCCGAACTCAGGTCCTTCTGATTCCAGGGCCGGCGCTCTATTCACTGTGCCACCTAGCCGCCCCAACTTCACTCTTTTTTAAAAAGTTTATTTATTTATTTTTAGCTTTAGAAACATTTATTTCCACATTATTTCAATATAACATTTAGAAACATTCATTTCCATAAGATTTTGAGTTATAATATTTTTCTCCCGATTTTTCCCCTACCCCCACCATAAAATAGCAAGCCTACTGAATACCCTTCCCCCAATCTGTTGTCTCTCATATCCTCGCCCATCCCCTAACTTTCTAGTAGGGCAAGATGGGTTTCTATACCCCAGTACCTATATATCTTATTTCCCAGTTGCATGTCAAAAACAAATTTTTAAACATTTGTTTTTAAAACTTTGAGTTCCATATTTTTTCCCTTCTTCCTTCCTTACCCATCCCCACTGGGAAAATAAGCAATTCAATATAGGTTGTACATGTGTAGTTACCCAAATCTTTTCCATAGTAGTTATATTGTGAAAGACTAACTATATTTCCCTCCATCCTACCCCGCCTCCCCACTTATTTTCTTTTCTCCTTTGATCCTATCCATTTTCAAAAATGTTTGCTTTTAACTACCCTCTTCCCCAATCTTTCCTCCCTTCTATCATCCTCTTATCCCCTATCCCCCTATTTTCCTGTAGGGTAAGATGCCCAATTGAGTGTGTATGTTATTCCCTCCTTAAAGCAAATTCAATGAGAATCAGGTTGTCCCATTCCCTTTCACCTTCCTGCTCTTCCCCTCCATTGTAATAGTATTCTCTTGCCTCTTTTATATGAGAATTTACACTAATCTATCTCTCCCTTTCTTCTTATCCTAATAAATTCCTCTCTCACCCTCTAATTTTATTTTTTAGATATCATCCCTTCATATTCAATTCATCTTGTGCCCTCTTTCTATGTATACATGAACATACATATGCCCACACTCACATACATATTTATATGCACATACACCCTTCTATACATATACTCCCTTCAACTATCCTCATACTGAGAAAGGTCTTATGAGTTACAATTATCATTTTTTCCATGTAGGAATGTAAATAGTTCAACTTCAATAAGTTCCTTATGTTTTCTTTTTCCTATTTACCTTCTTATGTTTCTCTTGCTTCTTATATTTAAAAGTAAAATTTTCTGTTCCCCTCTGGTTTTTTCATTAAGAATGCTTGGAAATCTCCTATATCATTGAATTACCATATTTTTCCCTGTAGCATTATACTCACTTTTGCTGGATAAGTGATTCTTGGTTTCAGTCCCAGCTCCCTTGACCTCTGGAACATCATCACACTCCAAGCCCTTTGATCCCTCAATGCAGAAGCTGCCAGGCCTATGCCATCCTGATTGTGCCTCCATAACAACCAAATTATTTCTACCTGACTGCCCACAGCACCTTCTCCCTGACCTTCGAACCCTAGAACCGGGCTACAATATTCCTAGTAGTTTTTTCATCTGGATCCCCCTCAAGGGGCTATTGGTGAACTCTCTCAATCTCCAACTTGCCCTCTGGCTCCATAACACCAGGGCAATCCTGTGTGACAGCTTCCAGAAAGATGGTGTCTAGGCTCCTTCCTTAATCATGGTTTTCAGGTAGTCCAAAAACTCTTAATTTATCTCTCCTGGATCAATTCTCCAGGTTAGTGGTTCTTCCAATGAGATATTTCACATTGCCTTCCATTTCTTCACCTGTTTGGATCTATTTTACAGTATCCCAACTTTTCATAAAGTCATTAGCTTCCAACTGCTCCAATCCCACCTTGAAGGAGTCATTTTCTTCAATGAGTTCTTGAGACTCCTTTTCCATCTGGCAAACTCGGCCTTTCAAGGCATTCCTCTCTTCACTGGCTCCCTGGGCCTCCTTTGCCACCCAAGTCAGTCCATTCTTCAAGGTGTTATATTCCTCAGTGCACTCCTGAGTCTCCCCAACAGGCCACCAACCCACTCCTTATGACCTTCTTGTATCATTCTCATCTCTCCTCCCAATTCCTCTTTGTAGCACCAAGCACCCCAATATCCCCAGGGTGACTGCCAACACAGGTTCTTAGATCTGCTTTTGTAAAGGAAAGCAACTCAAAATCAGTTAACAAGCTCACTTTAATCAAACAAACATATATTAGTTCAGGGGGAAAAGGTCAGCACCCCAAACTTTAAAGTATATAGATAGATCAAACAGACAGGCTTCCAAACTGTCCAACCATTATATCAATACCAAATCACAGTTACCAGAGAGGGAAGCATCAACATCTGGGTTTTCAAAGCCGGGGGGCTCTCAACAACGGCTTCCCAGAGACTCATCTGGTCAAATCACACAACACTTCTCAAAGTGAGCCCCAAAGCAAAGCCTCTCCTCAGGGTTTATATAGCCTTCTCCTGGCTCAGAGAATGTAACAACCTTCTGGACCCACTGCCCAATCACAAAGTATCAAGGTGTGGGCTTTCCTGAAAAACAAGCCTCCCACCACAGGCTCCAGGTGCACTTATGCTAGGGGCAGGGAAGATCTTTAAATTTGCATTTCCATTACACTCTTACACTTCCCCTACTTGACCTTCAAAATCCTTCCCAAGCTCCTCCATGGCCTGCAACCAACTCATACTTTTCCTGTAGGCTACTGATGTAGGAGCTCTGATTTTGAATTCTTCCTCCTGCTCCATGCCCCTGTCCCTTCTGTCTCCAGAAAAGGACTCCATGGTCTGTTCATGGCTCCTCTGCTTGCTCATATTGCCACAGCAGAACTCAACCTTCAGAATGGAGAGAGCTATGTCCCAAATTGCTGAGTTCCTCACAGCTGTAAATTTTTAAGATCTTCCCTGCCCCTAGGTTAAGTGCACCTGGAGCCTGTGGTGGGAGGCTTGTTTCTCAGGAGATATTTTGTGATTGGGCAGTGGGTCAAGAGGGTTGTTACATTCTCTGAGCCTGGAGAAGGTTATATAATCCCTGATGTGAGGCTTTGCTTTGGGGCTCACTTTGTGAATCGTTGTGTGATTTGACCAGATGAGACTCTGGGCAGCTATTGAGAGCCGCCCCTCTTCCCCCCTCCTCCCCCACCCAGTTTTGAAAAATCCCAATGTTGATGCTTCCCTCTCTGGTAACTGACTAGGTATAGATGTAATGGTCAAGACAGCTGGAGGCCTATCTGCTTGATATGTTTTTCTGTTTTCTTGTAACTTCTGTCTGTGCACTCTGAAGTTCCAGGTGCTGACTTTTTCCGCTGAACAAGGTAAATGATATATTTGATTGATTTTAAAGTAAGCTTGTTAACCCATTTTGAGTTGCTTTCCTTTAGAAAAGCAGATCTAAGAACCTGTGTTGGCAGCTACCCTGGGGATGCTAGGGAGCTTGCTGCAACAGAACTACCAGTATGGTGCTCTCTCTACAGCCCCCACAAGCTCTGACCCAATGCCCACACACCCCAGAACCACCACCCAAGACTGTGATCCAGACCCAAGCAGGCCAAAGCCAAAGTGACCACCCTCTGATGGTTGCCCAGACCCCCTCCCCCCAATCTGCAGGCCAGGAGCTCCTGAGGCCGCTGGAGCCACTGTGCCTCCACAGCCCCCACCCTGGGGACAGGGGCAGGACCATGCTCCTCAGTCCCACCCACCCAGTTCCCACAGGGTTTCATACCAACCTTTTACTTCATCTTTGGTGTTTATGGGTTGAGAAGTCTGGAACCTGCCACAGCTAGTGATGACCCAGTCTCCTGACGTCTGCTCTGGCAGCCACTGGTTGGGGTTTCCCTGGGGCTGGAACTGTGTGGCCCAATGCCAGACTGTGCTGGGCTCCCAGACAGATCCCTTCCATCTGCCTGCCAGACCTCCACCAGTGGGTGACCTGCCCCTCTCCATCACTTCATGGGCTCTGAAGCTCTAAATTCCATTCAGAGTCACTTCCCACATATATTGGAAGTGATTGGAGCCTGAGATTACATTCCACTATCTTGGCTCCATCCCTTGAAGCCTTGCTTCACTGTTAATTAACTCATTACTGCTATTTTGCTGACCTTACCTCAAGGACCCATATTGATTAGTGATGACGCTTTTGGATCCCTAAAAATTCTATTACAATTGCTACCCAATTGGAAATCACATTAGGAGGCAGCTAGGTAGGATAGTGAATAGAGAATTGAACCTAGAGTCTAGAAGATTTGAAGTCAAATGCTCTCTCTATTACCTCCTATCAAATTGTACTTCATGGTCCCTGAGGCAGGGATTGTTGTTACTGTTACGTGTGTTTACATTATCATCAAATACTATCACTGCACCTAGGAGGCCTTAAAGTGAATGAAAATCCTTGTATTCCCCTTGGTGCCATACTCAAGGTCTTAAAGAAATACATTATTGAATGAATGTTGATTAAATTGGGGATATGGGTGAGTGAGGAAGAAGAAATGTGGGCACAGACATTGTCTCATCCTGTATCTCAAACAGATGCTAGGAGCCAAAGAGAGAAATGAAGCTTCTCCTCTTTGTTTACTAGTTAAGGTCTAGTTTTGACCATTTGAGGTAGGCAGGACATTGTGTATATTAAATTTGTACTTCCCAAATGGGAATGAGATCAGTGGTTCTATTAGGAACACCTGTGAACTTTGAATGTAGGATCTTAGAATTCCCCAGTGGAAAATTGCCCTTGGGCGTTCCCATGGTATTTTTTGTTGTCCTCTATTATTCTTCGATAGCTTAATGTTTCCATTTATAAATGCCTGCATTAAGTCCAGAAGCAAACATTGCAAATACATAATATCTAGCTGTGCTAGAGCAGTTTTAAAAGGCTATAAAATGTTTCCTGGTGGTTAATTTTATTGTGAGATAAGGTCTATGGTGTTTTTCATCTAACAAGGTACTCCTACAGAAGTGGAGATTAAAATTCAGTCAGCTTATCCAAAAACAAATACCTAATGTCAAATCAATAGGTCAATGATCCTACTTGGGTAAGAAACAGAGGGAAGTAAAAACAAAACAAAAACAAAAACATTGTTTTGTTATGCTTTCAACTTAGTGAAACCTTTAAAATAGTGATTTCGTTTATTTCCCCCCCTCCAAAAAAAAAGTTGTTTCTAGCACAGGTTAGAGGAAACACAGGTTAAATGGATGATGGTAATCCTTTGCCACAGTAGTAAAGGGTTTACTAAACCAAATAGTTATGCAATGATCAGAATTCCGAGATTATACTTAGGCTACTGCAAATCAATGAAAAGCTTATTAGGAGAAAAGCTAATTACATGGTTCTTACATTGAGTAATCATCTTCAGTCAGAAGCTGGAACCTCCCAGTAGAAATCTGAGTGCTGCCATATTCCTGCTTTTACTAGTGTTGACAGCATTCCTAATGGGGATGGGAACACAACCATATATCGCTATCATCTAACCTGCCCAAGGAATTTATTGTTGATACAATCCTATCCTGTCCTATTTTGCTAAAATCAGCATTTGAGGCAAATGAAAATAAGTTCATCAAAAAAGTTATTGAAGACACTCTTACCATACATCTCTGTATGTTTGTTGTATTTTGTTATTTTCCAGTTGTGTTAAACTTTTGGTCTATTTGGAATTTTCTTGGCATACTGGATACTGGAGTGGTTTGCAGTTTCCTTCTCTAGCTCGTTTTACAGGCTAAGAATTGAGTCTAACAGGGTGAAATGATTTGTCCAGGGTTATCCACACAGCTAGTAAGTGTCTAAGACCATACTTGAACTCATGAAGATGAGTCTTCCTGATTCAAAGCCTAGTGCTCTATTCACTATACAACCTAGCTGTCCTCTTTTTTTTTTTTTTTGTCTGCACACATTTAATAAGTAACTGCTACATATAGGGCATTGAGCTGAGACTTGAGGGGGATACTATGAATGAATAAGGTATTGTCCCCACCTTGATGGATATGACAATCTAGCATGATATTGTGGAAAGTACATTTAACAAGGTTTTTGGAGATGTTTGCTTGTAATGAGAAAGTCACTTAAGCTCCCTAAATCTGTTTCCTCATTTGTAAAATGACAATAATAAGTGGTATCATACCATCTTCAAAGGCTAAGTGAAAAATGTTTTGTACATACTAGAATATTCATATCAATGTCAACTATTACTGGAAGATATAACACATGTACATAACAATAATGCAAATTGACATATAGTAAATATGTAGAAGAGGTGAAAATTGAGTACTAAGAGGAAAAAGATAATTACTACTTGGAAGGAATTAGGAAAGCTTCACAAACATGATGGCATTGTGGCTGTGCCAAAAAGAATGAATAGGATATCAACAGGATAAAGGGGCTACAGAGAAGGATAGTGAACTAAGATATGGAGACAAGAAGTATATGACACATCCAGGGGATGGTGACTAATCCAGTTTAGTGAGAACATGGCTTACATGAAGAGGTGAGAGGGGAGACTAGAAAGTTACACTTCTACCATATTCTGAAATGTATTGAATGCCATACTAAGGAGCTGAAATCTTAGTTTGTGGAAAATAGGGAGCTAATGAACATTTTTGAGTGAAGTAACATGTCCAGATTGAAGCAAAAAGAAGATTAACTGTCAGAGGAGCAAAGAATAGAATGCAGTATTAAAGAGCATAGTTAGGGGGCCCTTTTAGGAAGTTATTACAAAAGTTTAGACGTGTTAATCGAGACCTAATATTGAAACAGAGAAGAAGTAACATATGTGAGATTGTAGAAGTAGAATTAATTGAATTTAACAATGCTTAACACATAGTAAGTGCCTAAGAAATGTTAGTTGAATCTTTAGCTAATTAGGTGTACAAAGTAAAAAAGAAAAGAGGTAGTTTGGTGGCAAAGTTAACAGATTGTTGGATATTGAATGAAGAAAACTTGAGACCTAATCTTTCTTCAAATAGAAATTAACATTTTGACACTGGGCAGGGCACTTAACCTTTCTGTGTCAGTTTCCTTTTCTGTAATATGTATTAGTTACCATGTTACCTTCTCCCTGAGAAGGCGACTAAAAAATTGAGTCACAGGCCTCAAATCTGTATTTGCAGGGGAATACACTATGTTTACCCATGAGCTGATTTTATATATATATATATATATATATATATATATATATATATATGTGTGTGTGTGTGTGTGTATATATATATGTGTGTATATATATATATATGCACACACATACATATATGCAAACTGACAACTGAGAAAAGCAAAAAGGCATCTTAAAGGTGACTCTTGACTTGAGCCTTCAGGGGAATAGCATTTACAACCCTTGATAAGGAGTCTGTTCCACATGGGGGCAGCTTATGTAAAAGACTGGACTAAGGAGAGAGATTTTTTTTAATATATGCAGAACAGAGAGTTGACTGGAATGCAAAAAGTATGCTGAAGAGAAATGAGTAATTGGCTGGGCATTAATAAGGACACAAATTGTGGTAAGCTTTGCCAAACATAGGAATGTGTGTCCTATTCTATTCTTTTGTTTTGTTTTCTGTTCTGTTCTGTTTTATATTATATTGGCAATGGGGGGGCCCAACAAAGCTTGTGTGTGTGTGTGTGTGTGTGTGTGTGTGTGTGTGTGTGTGTGTGTGTTCTTACAGAATTGTCTTAGATTGTTGTATTGCAGAGAATAGTTGTTATTCATAGTAAATCCTCAAACAATATTGTTACTGTGAACAATATTCTGATTCTGCTCATTTCATG
>WOXC01010513.1:117500-162500 GCA_011680675.1 Gymnobelideus leadbeateri
TTTTCACCTTGGGCTTTTGTTGAGAAAATGATTGGTGGATTTTTTTCCATTTCTATTCTACCCTCTGTATTTAACATGACAGTACAGTTTTCCTATCCTATAGTTTCTTGAAATATGATTTCACTGCTTATTTATTTATTGCTTTTTTATAGACACACATTTTATTTTTTCTCTTTTTCATCTATTTTCCAGATCAGTTTTTTTTTTCCTGCTGAGATATTCACTTTTTATTTTTTTTATTACTTTAACTTTTTTTTCCTAATGCTTCATGGAGTCATTAGCTTCTACTTGCCCAATTCTAATTATTAAGGCATCAATTTCTTCAATGACCTTTTGTAACTCCTTTTTTTTTTTCATTTGGCCAATTCTTCTTTTTAAAATAAACTTATTTATTTTTAGTTTTCTAAATTCATTTCCCCAAAATTTTGATTTCCAAATTTTCTTCCTATCTCTCCCATTTGCCTCCACCCCAAAATGGTGTGCATTCAGTTACCCCCTCCCCAATCTTCCCTCACTTCTATCATGCCCTGTGCCTTATGTCCTCTCCCCTTATTTTCTTGTAGGGCACAATAGATTTCTCTACCCCACTGCCTGTGTATCTTATTTCCCAGTTGCATGATAAAACAATTTTTAACATTTGTTTTTAAAACTTTGAGTTACAAATTCTATCCTTTCTTCCCTTCCCACACACTTTCATTGAGAAGTCAAGAAATTCAACATACATTATGAATGTGTAGTTATGCAAAACTCCATCCTATTTCCCTCCATCCTATCTCACCCCCCCCCACTTATTCTAGTTTCTCCTTCGACCTCATCCTTTTTCAAAAGTGTTTGCCTCTGACAACCTCCTCCCCCAGTCAGCTCTCCCTTCTATCACCACTCCCCTATTATTTCCTCCTCCTCCCTTACTATCCTATAGGATAAGGTACCCAATTGAGTGTGTATATTATTCCCTCCTTAAGCCAAATCTGATCAGAGTAAGATTTACTCATGCTCTCTCATCTTTCTCCTATTCCTCTCTATTGTGAAACCTTTATCTTGTCTCTTTTATGTGACCCTTTTTTATGTTTACCCCCATTCTATCTCTTCCTTTTTCCTTCTCACAATATACTTTTCCCTACCCCATAATTTTATTTTTTAGATATCATCCCTTCATATTCAACTTACCCTGTGCTATCTATCTATCTACCCACGTATCTATTTCCTCCAACTACCCAAATACTGAGAAACATCTCATGAGTTACAAATATCATCTCTCCATGTAGGAATGCAAATAGTTCAATTTTAATAAGTCCCTTATGATTTCTCTTTCCTGTTCACCTTTTCATACTTCTCTTGAGTCTTGTATTTGAAAGTCAAATATTCTATTCAGCTCTGGCCTTTTGAGAAGGAATGTTTGAAAGTCCTCTATTTCACCTACTATCCATTATTTCCACTGAAGTATTATACTCAGTTTTGATGGGTAGGTAATTCTTGGTTTTAATCCTAGCTCCTCTGATCTTCAGAATATCATATCCCAAGCCCTTTGAACCCTTAATGTAGAAGCTGCTAGATCTTGTGTTAATCCTGATTATATTTCCACAATATGCATATTGTTTCTTTCTGGCTGCTTTCAATATTTTTCCTTGACCTGGGAACTCTGGAATTTGGCTATATTATTCCAAAGAGTTTTCCTTTTGGGATCTCTTTTAAGAGGCAATCAGTGGATTCTTTCAATTTATATTTTACTCTCTCATTCTAGAATACCAGGGCACTTGATAATTTCCTGAAAGATGATGTCTGGGTTATATTTTTTTGATCATGGCTTTTGAGTATTCCAAAAAATTTTAAATTATCTCTCCTGGATCTATTTTCCCCATCAGTGTTTTTTCTAATGAAATATTTCACATTGTCTTCTACTTTTTTTTTCATTCTTTTGGTTCTGTTTTATAATTTCTTGATTTCTCATGAAGTCATTAGCTTCCATTTGCTCGATTCTAATTTTAAGTGAATTCTAACTTTGAATGAATGATTTTCCTCAGTTAGATTTTGGATTTCCTTTTCCCTTTGGCCAATTTTGCTTTTTAAGGCATTCTTCTTTCAATGGTTTTTTGGACTCATTTTACCATTTGGGTTAGTCTATGTTTTTTTTTTTTAAAACAAATGCTTTCTTAACTTCTGTTTTACATCATTCATTTCTGCCAGATTTTGAGTTACAATTATTCCCCCCCGCTGTTTTTCCCCTACCCACTCTCCCAGAATAGCAGTCCCACAAGATATTGATTCCTCCAATCTGCTCTCTCCCATATCTTCTCCCATATCCCCTTCAACTCTTCCATTAGAGGAAGGTGAATCTTTGTGTCTCAATGCCTGTACATCTTATCTCCCAATTAAAACCAAAAGAGTATTAATAATAGTATTTATATATATTTGAAACATTTAATTTTAAGCCCTCGAATTTCAGATCCATTCCCTTCCTCCCTTGTCACCCATTCCCTCTGGGAAGATAAGTAATTCAATATATGTTGTACATGTCCAGCTATGCAAAACATTACCACAATAGATATATTGTACAAGGCTGCTTATAATTCCCTCCCACTCATCCCACCCCCCAACTGGTCCATTCTCTACTTGATCCTGTCCCTCTTCTATAGTGGATACTTCCAACCTCCCCTCCCCACAAGGATGCTCTCCCATCCATCATCCTTCCTCTCATCCCCCTTCGACCTATTCTGCTCCAGGTTGAGATATCCCATTTAGTATGTATGTCATTCTCTCCCTGAACCAAATTCAGTGAGAATGTGGTTTTGCCTTTTTGCCTTCCTATTCTTCCCCTCCCTTGCAGCCACTTCCCCTTGCTTCTTCTACATGAGATAGTTTACCCTACACTGTCTCTCCCCATCTCTTCTTGACACTTTCCTCTCTCACCTCATAATTTCACCCCTTGAGTATCCTCCCTTCCCAACAAATTCAACCTATGCCCTCTATCCATATATAATTGTAAACATATATACACACATTCACATATGTATTCATATGACCATATACCCTTCTTCCATTATGTTCATACTGAGAAAAATTTCATCAGTCATAGTTATTGTTTTTCCATATAGGAATGTAAATGGTTCAACTTTGATAAGTTCCTTTTAATTTCTTTTCCCTGATTACCTTCAGGCATCTCTTGCTTCTTGTGTCTGGATGTCAAATTTTCTATTCAACTCTGTTTTTTTCCTCAAGAATGCTTGGAAGTCTTCTATTCCACTGAATGACCATATTTTCCCCTGAAACAAGATACTCAGTTTTGCTGGGTAGGTGACCCTTGGGTTCAGTCCCAGCTCTTTTGTCCTCTGGAATATCATATTCCATGCCCTTTGATCCCTCAGTGTAGAAGCTGCCAGGTCCTGTGCTAATCTGATTGTGTTTCCACAATATTGAAATTGTTTCTTCCTGGCTGCTTGTAGTATTTTCTCCTTGATCTGGTGATTCTGGAACCTGGCTATAATATTCCTGGGAATTTTCTTTTGGGGATCTTTTTCAGGAGGTGATTGGTGGATTCTTTTTTTTTTTTTTGCTTTTTGGAGGGCAATTTGGGGTTAAGTAACTTGCCCAAGGTCACACGGCTAGGTTTTTCTTTGTGTGTGCGTTAAGTGTCTGAGGTTGGATCTAAACTCACGTCCTTCTGACTCCAGGGCTGACACTCTACTCACTGCACCACCTAGCCACCCCTGTCAGTGGATTCTTTCAACCTCTATTTTGCCCTCTGGATCTAAAACATCAGGGTAATTTTCCTTGAGAATTTCTTGAAGGGTGATTTCTAGTTTCTTTCTTTGATCATGGCTTTCAGGTAGGCCAATAATTTTTAAATTGTCTCTCCTGGATCTATTTTCCAGGTCACTGGTTTTTCCCATGAGACATTTCACATTGCCTTCTATTCTTTCATTTGTTTGGATCTGCTTAACAGCATCTTGATTTCTCATAAAGTCATTAGCTTCCATTTGTTCCAGTCTAACTCTGAGAGAATGAATCTCCTCAGTGAACTTTTGAGATTCTTTTTCCATCTTGCAAATTCAACTTTTTAAGGCATTCTTCTCCTCATTTCCCTTTTGGGCCTCCTTTGCCATTTGAGTTAGTCTATTTTTTAAGCTGCTGTTGACCCTCATTTCATACTTTTCCTGCATCCTTCTCATTTCTCTTCCCAATTTTTCTTCCCCTTCTCTTATTTGATTTTTAAAGTCCTTCTTAAGGTCCTCTATGGCCTGTAACCCGCTCATATTTTCCTTTGGGGCTTTTGGAGCAGGGTTTCTGACCTCACAGTTCTCTGACTGTTCCATGCTTCGATCCTCTTTGCCCCCAAAGTAGGAATCTAAGGTTGCATTTTTCTGTTTAATTTGTTTCCTTTGCCTTGGCATGTTGCCACTTAATTGCTTGACTTTTGGGCTTGTTGTCACACTATGGCTCTGCTGCCAGACAGGGGAATTTTCATCCCGAACTTGTGGGGGACAACTTCTGTTTCTGGCAAGCTGGAAACCCACCCACAACCTCCACCCCAGATCACAATCCAGATCCAGGGAGGTTAAAGCAAGAGCAATTACCCCCCAAGACTGATCGCTGGATCTCCCTATAGTTTCCAGGCCAGGAGCTGGAGCTGCCTCTGAAAACTACAAAATGGCGTGTCACCTCAGTGGCTTCTAGCCCCCAGGGAAGGAAGCCGACGCGTTCCCCAAATACTGGTCCCAAAGTCCATAGGGCACTAACCTCTCACTTTGTCCTTGGCATGTCTATGTTGATAATTCTGGAATCACCATAGCTGCTAGTGTTCTGGGGTCCCTCCAGCCGGCTGCTGGTCTGGCCGCCCTGGGGCTAAAACCGACCACAGAGACCTGGGCTCAGCTCTCTGTGGGCTGCGCGCTGCGCTGCTGGCTCCCAGAGCGCTGCCCACTCCCAGAGCACTGCACTGGTCCTTCCTGCAGGGCTGCTGGGCTGTCCTCAGCGGGAGGTTAGCTTCTCTGTGTTGTTCTGTGGGTGCTGGGGCTCCAGAAGTTGTTCAGCGTCCCCTTTTATAAATTTTGGAGGTGATCTGGGGGGAGAGTGGCTTGGATGCGCTGTTTCTACTCTGCCATCTCTAGTCTATTTTTTAAGTGTTATTTTCTTCAGTATTTTTTTCTTTCAGGGGGGTGTCTCCTTTAGCAAGCTGTTGACTTGTTTTTCATGATTTTCTCACATCACTTTCATTTATCTTTCCAATTTTGCCTCTACTTCTCTTACTTGATTTTCAAAATCCTTTTTGAGCTCTTCCATGGCCTGTGACCAATTCATATTTTTCTTGGAGGCTTTTGATGCAGGAGTTTTGATTTTATTGTTTTCTTCTGGTTGTATGTTTTGATCTTCTTTGTCACCAAAGTAAGATTCTATAGTTTCATGTTTTTCCTCCGTTTAGTCATCATCCGAGCCAATATGTGATTTTCTCACTTCTTGTCAAGGCAGTACTCTGCTTCTAGCAGTGGCGGGGTGGGGTTAGAGGTGGGTATACTATCCCAGGCTCTGTTTTGGATGAGCTGCTGTATCCTCCATTGTCTGGGCCTAGAGTGCTGGAAGTGGCCACTAATGCTATTGCCACCACAGCTGCCACCTCTGTTGCTGCCACCTACACTTCCCTGGGTCTGGGGCTGGACTGTGCACTCATCTTTCATCAAGGTCCCACAGAGTTCTCCCACTGACCTTCCTTGCTGTTCTCAGCATTTGTTGGTTGAGAAATCTGGAAATCACCACAACTGCCAATGATTCAATTTCCCATGTCCTGCTCTGGCCCCATCTGTACCCAGCACAGCCCATGTCAGACTCTGCTCCACTTCTAGTCTGGTGTGATATAGATTTCCTGTTGGCCTTTCAAGCTATCTTGGCCTGAACATGTGTTTCGCTCAGCCATTTTTGGGGTTCTGTAGCTCTAGAATTTGTTTAGAGTCAGTTTTTACAGGTACTTAGAGGAGTTTCTGGTCAAGTTCAAGCAATGCCCTTCTTTTACTCTGACATCTTGGATCTGCCTCCCAATTCTTCTTTTTAAAGGGTTCTTTGCTTCAGTGAATTTTTGTATCTCTTTTACCATTTGGTCAATTCTATTTATTAAGGTCCCCCCATTTCTTTTCTGTGCCTCTTTTAGCCAACTCTTAATTCTTTTTTTTTCATAATTTTATTGTATCATTCTCATTTATTTTCCCAATTTTTTTCTCTACCACTATTATTTAATTAAACAACAACAACAACAACAAAAAAAAACCTTTGCTCTTTTTTTTATCTCTTCAGGGAATTCTTTCTGGACTTATGTTCAATTTGCAATTTTTCTTTCTGGTTTTGCTTGTAGCTCTTTTTATGTCTTTGTCTTGTTTTAAGTTTGTGCCTTGATCTTGTCTTTCATCATAAATTGTTTTTTCAGATTCTTTTCTTGTTGTTGTTGCTGTTTGCTCATTTTTCCAACTTCTGGACTTTAAACTTTATGTTAAAATTTTGTTCTTCTCATTTTTGGGAAAATCAGGGCATTATTTCAACCATCACGATTTTTTGTGCTTCTGTATTCATAGCTAGTTTTAGGGGTTTGGAAGTTTTTATTGCTTCCAAAGTGATCTGATCTGGGCAGAAGAATGGTTAGTGTTCTTCTAGCTTGCACTCTGGTCCTTACTCAGAAAATTCCCTAGATTCCTTTTAGCCACAAATGCTACTACTCTTCTACACATTGGAACTGTGACTTAAAAAAAAAAAAAACATATGTTTGGTGAAGTTACCAAGCACTGTCAGTCTTGTGCCCAAGGACAGAACAAGTGTTCCCTCCAGTCTCTTTCTTACTAGTTTTCCAATCCCCTTTCTGCTTTTGTTTTGAGAGCTGCTGAGAAACTGCATCTATTCCTGCAGTCACCTCCAAGGCCTAAAAGCATTATTGTTGCTGCCAGTGCTTTAATCCAGTTCCCATGCCAGTGTTACAAATCTCCATTCTCAAGCTCCTAATTTGTCCTGAGATCGAAAAATGTCTGCCCCAACACTTCCTTTTTTGGCTATGCTGCTCCAAAATTTGATCTGAGGCATCATTTTAAAATTATTTGGAGGAGAATGTTGGGATACCTCAGCTTTTATGTTTCTTCTTCCTCTTCCATACTGGTTCTGACATAGAAATTTTGAGGATGTAGTTCGACACATAAACAGAAGATGACCCAGAAAAGAGTCCTGAAGTACACTTACAATAGGGTATAAGGCATAGATAATACACTTCCCAAAGAAAGGAAAAGGATTCATCCCAGAGGAACAGCTTCATGAAAAGAAGTTTACAGAAGAGAAAGTATCAAAAAGGAAAGTATGGGCAGCTGTGCCAAATGCTGCAGAGGAGTCAAAAAGGATAATAAATGAGGAAAAGAATTACATCTGAAAATAAAGAGACCATTAATATCTTTGGAGAAAATAGTTTCAGTTGATTCAGAAGTACAATTGTAAGAAATGTGAGTGGGAAGTGAGCTATAAAGAATAAAGATTTCAGGAATTGCATATGTTGAATTTAATATATGTGAGGGACATTCCAGTAGAGAAGCTGTTAAGGCACTTGGAGGTTTTGGTTTGGGTCTGTAGACATTTCAAGCTGTTTCTCTCTCTCTGTCTCTCTCTCTCTCTCTCTCTCTCTCTCTGTCTCTCTCTCTCTCTCTCTCTCTCTCTCTGTCTCTCTCTCTGTCTTCTGTCTCTGTCTCTGTCTCTGTGTGTGTGTGTGTGTGTGTGTGTGTGTGTGTGAGTGTGTGAGAGAGAGAGAGAGAGCGAGAGAGAGAGAGAGAGAGAGAGAGATTTGTATTAAAATGATAAAATGATCATTGAACTTATGTGACCAAATAAGATGTCTAATAGAGAGACTATGCCAAAAAAAGGAGAAGGCAAAGGAAGTATCCAATGTCAGCTAACTCCTTAAATGGTAATGAAGAAAAACCATTAAAGGAGAGAGATGAATGTTTAAAGAGATATGAGAATTGACTGAATATTAGAATCAAGAGAGTGAAGCATCTTGGAAGAAAATAGAGGAGAATGTAATAAAGAGGGGCTGACTAAGTATCAAAAGTTGCTGAGATTTTAAGAGACTGAGGACAAACAAAAGGTCCATTGGAATTAGTGAAAAAGAGGTTACTGGTGATCTTAGAGAAAGAAGTCTACATGTGTTTAATAGATGCATGTTGTAGGTTATATTTTACTTTCTTTTAATAATAGAAAGTAAACTGAACAATTCTTCCTGGTCATCAAAACTAGCCATCATTTCCTTTCAACAGAAAATCATCACCTGAAAGATAATAGATTGAGATTATGTAATTATATGTCCAAATTGTTTTCAGGTAAACTATATTCCATATTTCATTGCCAAATGGACTATAGGCTTTGTATTTGTTTTACTGATTTTGTTTTCATTTTGAAAAGCAGAATAAAAATACGTCCTTCAAATTTATTGGTTAAAATGATTTGTCTAATATTCTAATGTTTGTGGAAAATGAGAAGCAAAATTGTTGTTGCACACCACCTTTAAAATCTGATGAGCAGCATTTGGCCTTAAAATTTTGCTCAAAATTATTGAAGAACAAGACAGGTTGTAAATACCCAGGATTTTTCCATCAACCTAGAAGTTCTAAGGCTTCAAACCTTGATAAGTAAAGTATACCCTGTCTCTACTTAAATTTCATTAGAAGGACATTTTATTTTTTAAAATCCCAGACAAAATATTCAGACACATTTTATAATTTAATCTTAATGAGATTTCTTCTTCAATAGCTTAATAGTCTCATTGTGGAAGTCCTTTTGTAAAAACCTTGTCTATTAATTAACTTGCTCAAGGAGATAGCAAAAGAGTGTATGTTCTTAGAATAATATTTGCATTCAGATGATGCCTACACTAAATCCTCAGTAAATATTTATTGAATGAATTAATTAATGAACAAATTAACAAAGAATCTCAATGGAAGAGTGTATGAATCACTCATAGAAGTAGGTGTTCACTGTGCTATTTTCTGGACCATAAAACAGGAAAATAAAGATATTTAAATAATAAATTTCCTTCAATGCATTTGAGATCCCCCATAATTGTGTACTTCCTTCCTACCCCTAGTAATATACCTTTTTTTTTCTTTTTGGAGGGCAATTGGGGTTAAGTAATTTGCCCAAGGTCACACGGCTAGGTTTTTGTTTGTGTGTGTTAAGTGTCTGAGGCCGGAACTGAAATCAGGTCCTTCTGACTGCAGGGCCGACGCTCTATTCACTGCACCACCTAGCCGCCCCGAGTATTATACCTTTTAAGTAGTATACAAATTCTCCCCACACTCTTGAACATACAATTCCTATCCATGCTTTTCTATATGTAAATTGTCCACTCAATAGTCAAGAAGCCTTTCTTTGGGTCTTTTTTCAATTTTGAGCAAATCAATATCATCTTTGGCTTGTCCACTGGATATCCCTCAAGGTCACTACAGAACTATATTACATCCTTTTCTAAATCACAATGTCACTGTATAGATACATTACCTTACGGTGGGAAAATACCCAGTGAGGAAATTTCTTCCATCTGTGCAAAATTATAAGTCATTGATAGTGTTGGAGAGATACCTGGGAGACTGAAAGCTTTAGTGACTTGCCCATGTATCAAAAATAGTTGAATTCACATCTTCTTAATTCAAAAGTTCATGTTCTATTGACTTTTAGTTATTACTTAAACACTTGCTTTTCAGGATGAATTGGCATCATCCCAGTTCACCATATGTTTCCATTTATAGATAATAAGAAAAAAACTCATAGTTTGACATTCCTGAGAACTTTTGCATTTTCTTTTGGTAGTAGGCACTATAAAAATACTGTTCTAAAAGGCCAGTGGGAGTCAAGTGTTTAGCCTGCTCTCTCTATCTAGTCTTCCACCAAATCCCTTAACAAAAAGTAAAATCATTTCTGGACTAACTAAACAGTGAACCAAGTTAACTGTTGTCTCAATCGTTTAAGCACAAGTAGGCATGAGATTTGGAGCTGGAAAGCTTCTTAGCTGTTAACTTTTCCCATTCTCTCTTGTACACTTAAGGAAATGGAGGTATAAATAAGTTATGCCTGAGGTCACACAGTCAATAATTATAGTAGATGGGATTTCAGCCTATGTCCTCTGATTCTAATCCAGGGTTTTTCTCGTATATAATGAGTACCTGCTACCAGGGAGATTATGAGATTCACTTAGGATGCAGTAATAGGATACAGTAAGAGATAAAAACAACAAATTGATTACCTTATTCCCATGTATTAGTTTTTTTATGATGAATAGAACATTCAGAAATAAACATTAACTGCAAGCAACTACAGTGGTCAATATTCTTCGTGTGTAGCCAGCAGAATGTGGGATAGATGATTGAAATTTAATGAAAATTAGTTGACATTAATTTTATTGTGCAATATATCTTTACCTGCCTTAGCTAAAATGTCCCCATGCTTCTTTAGCAGAGCATGTGAGAAGCTATAAAGCCCAGTGATGTTCCAAGAGAAATAAAGTTAATTATATCATGAGGGAAATATACAATGACTCCCAAGATGAGAATAACTGTTCCTTGCATGGCCCCAAGGTGACAGTATTATGCTGGAAAGTCTGATTAGCAGGATGTACTGAACCTTTTTGCTGAGAATGGGTAGAGACACTTTAAAGGGCAATTCAATATAATCTTCTTTGAAGGGAATAAGCCTGAAACACTCCAGAAGGTTCAACCTATCTGAGGCGGGCTGCAATACACCTTGCCAATAAATGATTTAAGGAAACTTTGGGCCAGTGCCCAGTAGGAGTTAAGGAACTGAAAATTATTGCTGAGGTAGAATAGCATAAAAGTATCTGCTAGAAAAAATTAGGACTAATAAGAGCCAGCAATAAAAGTTAAAATATATTTTGGAGACCTGCCGACTGACTGATAATATCTATTGTAAAGAACACAAGATAAAAAGTGATGGAGTGAAAGATCTGAGACAGAAAGGTTGGTTTGGCAGAGTAGATTCTGTAATTTGAATTTAGAGAAAAGTAATAAATCAACCAATAAATCCATTAGCAATTACTTATTAAGTACCCACTCTGTGTGAGCTGGAGTAGGTGCTGAAAATACAAAGACAAAATTGAAGCAGTCTGTTCCCTCAAGGATCCTATATCCAATGTTCTGATTCTGGACTACTAGAAATTCTAAGCTAATAAGTGTCTGTCTTTTAAATGCCATATTATGATATTAATGAAAACTTTTTAAATCTAAAATTATCTTTAGGAGAGAATTCCTGTTTCTACATGCCTTACTATTTCTAGATTGATGGAACCCTCTTTCCCTTAGTGGATACTTTATAGCATATAGTATTTACATTTATAAAAGTGAACTAAAATTAGTTTTCTTTTTACATTTAGCAATTTCCCATTAAATAATATAATGGAAGAACTAAGCTTGAGAAACATTGGGTTAGACATTGCCTGGTAGATTTCTTTTTAATGAGACATATCATTGAAATCATTGTTTAATGGGGAAGGTGGGATGGGAACAATATTATGCTAGGAAACCTTGTAATTTCTATCTTTCCAACATGTCTCTGTATTGGTCCCCTTCTCTCCATTCACATAGTGCCCCTTAACAGGGACTTTCATCAGATCTTGTCTAGCCTTTTGCAGTAGTGTTTTAATCAGTCCTCTAGCTTGAAAGTCTCTCTTCATTCTAATCTATCCTCCATTCATCAGCCAAAGGGATAAAGACTACTTCTGCCTGTGTCTTGCCACACCCTACACAATAAACTCCAGTGTCTCCCAAATACCTCCAGGACAAAAATAGAAAAATATTCTACATTTAAAGCCCTTCCTACTTTTCAATTCTTCTTAACCTTTACTTGCTTCCATGCATTCTATGAATCAGCAATACTTCTGTATTTGCTATTTTTCACATATAATATTTCATCACCTAACTTTGTGCCTTTGAAAACATTTTCCTTCCTCAGTTCAGACTAGCAGCCCCATGGTTTCCTTCAAGCCTGATCTCAAATACCACCTTCTACAGAAGCTTTTTTTTTGGCTGAGTCCACTGATTCCTCAAAATAATAATTCTTCAAAATAATAGATTCCTAAAAAAATAATTTTAGGATTATCATTGATGTATGCTATTCACCTATGCATACATATGTGTATATGTATTATATTATGCATACTTATAATTAATGCATATATTAATACTTACCTATTTATTTGCATATCCTCCATTAAAATGTCTTTGAAGGCAAAGAAAATATTTCTTTATATATATGTATATATGCAGTATATTGTACATACATAACATACATGCATTTGTACTTGTATATGTATATTACAGCTCTGTATGTCTTACATATTACATATATATACATATATTATATATTTACATAGTTATTTATATGTCGTCTCCTCCATTAGAATGTACCCCACTTTAAAGGCAAGTAATTGCTTCTTTCTTGGCATCTACTACTTTAGCAGAGTGCATAGCATACAGTAAGATACCATAAACACTTGTTGAGGAAGCTAGGTGTCAGAGTGAATAGAGTGCTGCTCCTACTGCCGGAAAGACATGAGTTCAAAACTAGCCTCAGACATTTAGTGTGTGTGGTCCTGGGGAAGTCCTTTAGTTTCACAACTGTGAATGGTAATAATAATTTCACCTACCTCATGGGGTTGTTGTGGGGGGCCAAGTCTAATGGATTCTTGAATTTCTGTCTGAGTCCAGAGACTTGTGACTTGCTCTGAGTTCAAGGACTCGTTGAACTATGTCTGAGTCCGGACTTGTTGACTTCTTGGGATCCAGGAGGGTGCAAAGTCCCCTCTGGACAGGTGTGCCATATCTTTCCCCAAGAAGAATATTTGGCAATCCATATCAAGATATATTGATATATTGATGTGTCTCCTACAAGCAGTCTGAGCATGCAGGAAGCAGACTTAGTAGTCAAGGCCATTACTGATATCTATGTTTAGCTGAGTGTATCCACAAGAAACTGGTGATTCAAAGTTCCCTGAAAAACTTTCCATGCATAAACAAGAAATATATGTAATCAATTATACTACTCCATTAAAGTAGCATTGTTGCCTAACTACACTTACCTAGCCAGAACCTTTTGTTCACTGGCAGTTGCTGGCAGGTTGTTGTGAATTTCAAAGGAGAGAACATAAGTAAAGTACTTAGTACAGTGCCTGACTACAGTACCTAATTGCAGGTGTTTAATAAATACTTATTTCCTTCTCCTAATTCCCTTGGTAACTAACTGGTTTCCTCTTGTATAAAATGAGAATGTTCCTTATCTATAAAACTAGATGGCCCTGAAGGTTTCTTCAAACTCTTAATCAATGATTCTCTGACCTAGCTATATTTCTTCATGATGCATCACAATCTCCACTATACTCTTCTTTTGATTGCTCATTATCCCAAGGAGGCAATCTTGTATTCTTGCAGGCTATGGCAGGAGAGCACAAATGCTGTCAGGATCCACCAAGCTGGAAAGTCCAAAGTATATACTGGCTATCAGGCTGTGTGTTTGTTTCCTAACCACCAGCCTAGCTAAGTATAAAGAATCTCTTCAACTTGTTGGCTCAAGTGTGATGATTTTATGAGCCATGAAAATTCTCCAAAGTGAATCTACAAAGGAATTGAGCTTTCCATCATTGGATGGGATAGCCACACTGCTGAAATCAGAGATAATCGAAGTTTTATATCAATTTAAATCAAACAACTTGTTGGATTGATTTTCATCCATACTCTAACCCTACCCATTACTAAATGTATTGATATAACTGACTTTTTTTGTTTTACTAAATATAAATATCCCTAGACATTCATATTATTTCATTTAGTTTTATTGTCATGTTCCTCTTCATTAACCTGTCTTAAAATTATTTTCTGTTATTTAATAGAACTTTGTCTAATAGAGTTTGTTTCTCCTTTACCTAACTCAACCTACTCCTTTATGGCTCAGCTTAAATGCTACAAACTCCATGAAGACTTCCCTATGATCTTTTTCTATCCCCAGCAAGAAACAATTCTTCCCTTCCTGTAAACTCCCATTTTACATGTGAGGAACTGTGATGAAGAGAGTTTAATGACTTGCCCAGGACCACACAACAAGTGTCTGAGGCCAGATCTGAACTCGGGAAAATGAGTCTTCCTGATTCCAGGTCTAGTGCTCTATCTCTACCGTACCACCTGGCTGTCCTGTAATCTCTCATACCATTTTCCACATTGCTCGTACTTTCATTTTTAACCTTAAATTGCTTTATTTAAGCCTAAATACAATCTCCTTGTCAGGATCAGGAGGACAGGAATTATGTCTTATTTTTCATGCCTCACAAAACCTTGAAAATGTATTTTCTCAATGATTATTTATGGATTGATTTTATGAATGATGGGGAGGGAATGCAACAAAAGTATAGGGGGTGTAAGTGACTTAGTGTCACAGCAAGCACCCCAACATCCCCAGGGTGGCTGCCAACACAGATTTTTAGATCTGCTTTTCAAAAGGAAAGCAACTCAAAATCAGTTAACAAGCTTACTTTAATCAAACAAATATATATTACCTAGTTCAGGGGGAAAAGGTCAGCATCCCAAACTTCCTACATACATACATCAATACCAAATCACAGTTGCCAGAGAGGGAAGCATCAACATCTGGGTTTTCAAAGCCAGGGGGCTCTCAACAGCTGCTGGGAGTCTCATCTGTTCAAATCACACACTTCTCAAAGTGAGCCCCAAAGCAAAACCTCAGATCAGGATTTATATAGCCTTCTCCTGGCTCAGAGAATTTAACAACCTTCTGGACCCACTGCCCAATCACAAAGTATCAAGGTGTGGGCTTTCCTGAAAAACAAGCCTCCCACCACAGGCTCCAGGTGCACTTAACCTAGGGCAGGGAAGATCTTTAAATTTGCATTTCCATTACACTTAGTTAATAATGTAATTTTATTGTGTGTTCATGAAGGAATTATCTGTGCCACATTTAGGTGTTAAAAGAGAATGCAGTCATTTCATATTTACTCTAGACTCAACAGGATTATTAGCATAGGGTTAAAAAAAGTCACCCCTGAAATTAATGTTTTTTAAAAAATCATAGAATTGCCCATTTCTTCTACTACCCAAAGGAAGTAGGAAGATTCACAAAGAAATTAAAAATTCAATGCTAGTCAATAATTTAACCTCCTCTCCCTATCAAATGTTTCAACCAATTCACTAAAAATTATTACATCATTTGGTATGAGTTTTGTCTGTGTTAGATTTAACAGGGTGGCAAGACATGAAAGAAGCTATACAAAGAGAAATGCTAAGTGTTGTAGAATAGAATGAACTCTGATTATTTTTCTTCTTGTAGAGGTTAGTATTTCTCCATTCTAACATGCCCCTTTCCCTTAAATCTTCCAGGAAACTTAAACCTCTGGCAAAACCTCACTAATTTTTACCTTCCTACCTTTCACATCACAGGTGGGAATTACTGATGCAATCAGATATGCCTCAGCAACATCCTGCCCCTCTGTATAATATTACATAATTCTTTTTTACTGTCCTCAAATTTCCCTGAATGTAAGATCATAAATCTAGAGTTGGTAGGGCATTAGAGGTCATTTTATTTTGCAAATAATGAGGGGTCCTCATTTTGTAAGTGAGGAAACTGAGGGCCTGGAAAATTATTTGCCCAGATAATTTAATCATCATCATAGGATAATGAAAAAACAAAACAAAACACTGAATTTGGATTCAAAGTTCCTGAGTTCAAATCCCAGCACTGTGTAACCTTGCACAAACCACTTTCTTGTTCTTTACTTCAACTGCCTCATTCATAAAAGGAAGGCCTAGGACTAGATGACCTTTAAGTTCTTATTCACTTCTAAATCTATAATTTTATGGTCCTGTGGAAAGTTAATTAAGTGACAACTAAGTGACTTAATGATGACTGGATGCCCGCTCAACCCAAGCTACTCTCTCTTGAAGTTTCAAATCTGGACTTCCTCTTATATTATAATGAAGGTTCACATGATGTCCCTGCTTGCACACCTTCTGTCTCCTTCACTATACTGCTTTGTAAATATTTGCTATCACTTTACATATTGATGTGTGTGTAGGGGTAGGGTTTGATGTAGTCAGTTTTCTTTTTTTCTAAAGTAATATCAGCTGCTACCCCTATTGGCACTGCCCTGGTGTCTTTCCCTTGTTTCTCATATATCCTACGTCATGATCCCAGTTTTAGGTGATACATCTTCAGATGTATCCTTGCTTAAACCGGCAAAATAAATGAACCAACTAATTTTTATATTGCAAAATGGTTTCATTTTTCTGTACTTCTTATTCTCTTAAGTCCCAACAAGAGACTACCTTAATAAGTATTGGATAATTCACTTATGGGATAATCAGATATTTTAATTTAGACACCTGACTTAAACTATTTACTTTTCCAGAAAATATTTCTCTTCTAGGTGCCTGGTCTGATAATTCAACGCAAAATTTCATCTTCTAGATGATCTTTGGGTGGCCCAAAATGCAAATCACCAAAAATATATGTATTCTCCTGTAGATTTTTCTCTCTTCCTCTCTCATCTCCCTCCCTCCTTTCATTCCTCCTTTCCTTTCTTCCTTTCTTCCTCCCTTCTTTCCTTCCTTCCTTCCTTTCTTTTTCTTCCCTTCTTTAATTTTTTTCTTTTGTCCTTTTATTAATAACTACAATAGTCACTCATAGGCTAGATCCCCAGTTTGGTTGCCTCCTCCTCCTGGGATTTCATATTGGTGCCAAACTTAGTGCAGGTATCCATTTAGCTAAGTTAACTACTCCACTATCCTTAGCCTATCTGGCAGCATGAACTTAAGAATGTGCTGCTATGCCTAACAAATGTATATTTTTCCATTGGGGATATGACACTGTCTATTTAAAAGTATAGTAATTAATATTATTTTAATGTATCCATGATGACAGTTAATAGTAAGAAAATTGTTCAATAAGAGTTCTTTTTATAGCTCAAACTGGAGAAGGTGGTATATAGGTGGTTTCTATGACATTTTGCTTCAGATGAATGATCCATGGGTTGTAATGTTTCATGATTATTTTTTTTTTCATTGAAATTTTGGTCTGCTTTTTGGTTCTTTTAATAACAGATGAGTTGCCTTCCTCCATGAATATTCCAGAACACATTCTGGTATGCATTCAATTTCAATTCATATTCTTTTACAAGCCTCTATAGAACTTACACCCTCAGTTTGACAATTTAAGAAAGATTTTGGAAGTCTTTCCAAACTTATTTCAAATGCCCAGAAAGGTTGCATTCCCTAACTAATATTTCACAATATATTCTAATGTTATTTTGATTATCTGAGGTTTGTGTATGTGTTTTTCTAAATTATCTGTTCTCTTTCAATTGAAAAATTCTTCTCTGAACTGTGCAGTGATATGCCATTCAAAAGAGACAGCTGAATGCTGTTGCTTCTGCTAAGATTTTAAATTTAGAAAGAGTTAGTGCTGTCTGGAACAGAATTTATAATGAGCTATCTACATCTGAGTTAATGAGGTTGGTACTATATTCACTGCTGCTATTATCTTAATTTAGAGTATCTTTTTCAACAAAGAATTAGATTTTTTTTAGAATTTAGGGAGCCCGTTTTTCTGATTGTTCCTATGTAACCATGGTGTTGGATAAAGAAACATATGGCACCTTTTATTAGAAATAATATTTTTGAGTGAGTTGAAAAATAAGGCACTTCAGGAATGTAACCTACGAAGTCCAAGGACTAGATCCCACATGACACTAAGAGCTCCATTTGGTCAATGGATGCATACAAAATTAATCTTTCTGAGTTCTCACATCCTTATCTGTAAACCTTGAGAGGGCAGCTCAACTAATAGGTTTTACCTTTACTCCAAGTGAATACTGCCCACATATGAGAACAGAATCAAAGAAGTATCTCATTTGCTCTTTTCAGTGATTTCATTTGCTTTTTGCTTGGACTTGATGATACACACTTGCCAGAATCTGCTTTTTCCCAAAGACCAACTAATGGGAGATCATTGACTACAATGGGCTCTTTGAAGGCTGACTGCTATGATTTAAGGGTTTAAACACATATTTGAATTTCAAGGGCATGTATATCTATATAGTAGAAGATTTTTGTTATGCTGTCTCAATGATTTCTGTTTTATAAAATTTGACCTCGAAAATTAGCCACACAGGTAATTCAATGAGGAAGAAAAATGAATTGGCAAATATGCATGAGTATTTACCATTTATTCTGTATTATAATATAAATGGGTGATGATGTGTATATTTTTTTACACGATTTGCATAATGTGGGGCAGCTAGATGGCACAGTGAATAGAGTACCAGTCCTGGAGTCAAGAAGACCTGAGTTCAAATTTGGCCTCAGATACTTAACACAAACAAGCTATGTGACCTTGGGCAAGTCACTTAACACAAATTACCCTGCCTTCCTCCCTACAAAATGAAAAAAAAAATTATATAAGCATTTCAACTAAACACATCCTGGCTTAAGACTCAGCACTAGATAGTATCTGCAAGAGAGATAATAATTAGAAAACTCCTTGAGTATTATATTTTCCCTCTTGTTATAAATATTTGTAATTTTTATGGTTTTGAATAGGCTATGCTGACTTCATAGAAGTATGCATAAATTACATTTTTTAATTTTACAAATGTTTGATTTTTTATAATGAAACACATAAATAGATATGTGATCTGATCATGGTACTATATCTCCTCCAATATATAGATAGCAAGCCTTGTCCATCTGTAGCGGCAAGCACCCCAATATCCCCAGGGTGACTGCCAACACAGGTTCTTAGATCTGCTTTTCAAAAGGAAAGCAACTCAAAATGGGTTAACAAGCTTACTTTAATCAAACAAACATGCATTACCTAGTTCAGGGGAAAAAGGTCAGCACCCCGAACTTCAGAGTTTTCATACAGATCAAACAGACAGGCTTCCAAACTGTCCAATCATTATCAATATCCAAATCACAGTTACCAGAGAGGGAAGCATCAACATCTGGGTTTTCAAAGCCGGCTCTCAACAACGGCTTCCCAGAGTCTCATCTGGTCAAATCACACAACACTTCTCAAAGTGAGCCCCAAAGCAAAGCCTCTCCTCAGAGTTTATATAGCCTTCTCCTAGCTCAAAGATTGTAACAACCTTCTGGACCCACTGCCCAATCACAAAGTATCAAGGTATGGGCTTTCCTGAAAAACAAGCCTCCCACCACAGGCTCCAGGTGCACTTAAGCTAGGGGCAGGGAAGATCTTTAAATTTGCATTTCCATTACACCATCTTGTGCAATTCTTGTGCATGTCCTCCTACAAGTTTTCCACCAAAGGTCCATCCAACATACTAAGGATTTTCTTTACTCTAGGAGAATCTTCAGTGTTCTTATAGTTAACAAAACAAAGACAACGTCATCTAGAAACAAACATTTGAAAGACCTTAACATTTTACAGATATCCCAAGGATAGTAGCAATGTGTAAATTTGTCAATTGGTTATCCCTCACTTTCACAAGATGATCAAAAGATCTTCTTTGTTAATCGTACATTTCTTTGATGTTATACCCAAGGTAACCCAAGGAAAGGTTCTCTTTCAAAAATCTTTTCATTATGGGGGCGGCTAGGTGGCGCAGTGAGTAGAGCGTCGGTCCTGGAGTCAGAAGGACCTGAGTTCGGATCTGGCCTCAGACACTTAATGCACACACAAACAAAAACCTAGCCTAGCCATGTGACCTTGGGCAAGTTACTTAACCCCAATTGCCCTCCAAAAAGCTAAAAAAAAATCTTTTCATATTTGTTTTGTAACTTCCTTGTGCCCACCATGTGCCTCTCCACTAATTCTCTTGGTGACACTTATATTTCATTTTTTTTCTCACCCATTCACATGTCACTTCCATGACTAATAACCATGAAATAATACCTGTAGAATGTGGGAGTTAAAACTCTAATGTGATTTTGCTATACAAGTCACCTAATACAGAGTTATTTGGAAAATGGTGAAGAACTGATTGTGGGAAAAGACATTCTATTTGTCTTATAGTATATTTCTTAGTCTGTGCCATAGGCATTCTTGTTCCAATTTTTTTCCCCCTTTGTAGATAGGTAGACCAAACTCTTGAATGTTTTTTGTATCTTTTCTAGGAGATTCTGCAGTGTTCTGAGGCTTGAAAAACAAGGCCAATGATACACACAAAAAATGTTTGGAATACCTCTACATTTGGAAATATTTCTTCTTTGATTTGGACTCTGTTCTGTATTTTCTACATGCCAGTTGTGACATTTTTTAGGATCTCATGTCTCCATCTTTATTACTTTATTCGAGATAAATGAGTGATGAATTGTTGAATGATGTTATTGCATTTTAAGAATTTTACATAATATACGTGTGTGTATGTGTATTAAATACCTTGTGGGCATAAGTAAGGTTTTTACACACTTTTTTCAAAACAGACATCAATAACTGGCCAACCTTTGCCCCACAAATATATCAACAATAATTTATTTATAAACTCATAAAGGAATAGGGTTTAGACATAATAGAATAAAAACATAATTAATATAGCAATAACTTCAAATGGAGGGATATGTATTTAATCTTCTGAAATTTTACATTAACTTTCATCCCAATTTTAGCTGATATATTTACATGAAATCATCCCTCCTTTAATTCTTCATATAACATAAAGAGAAAGAGCATTATTAAACATTGATAACAGTAGAGAGAATGCTCTTCTTTGATTTTTGATACTTGGGTATTAGAGTGTGCTAAAATTGTATATTGTTCTGGTACCTCTGACTACTTCCCTCCCTAGGTTAGCATGGAAAGTAAGTATATAAGTAGATAGTATATGGTGATGATATTTGGAAGTTATACTGTAGAAGAGGAGCAGAGATGTCACAAACTATCTGGTATGTGGTTATGTAAGGAGTGACATTCTGAGCCCCTCTCCCTCCCTCCCTATTCTCTTCCCCTTGCTGCCTACCTTCCTCTATCACCTCATGACTGTTTCTGTAATATCTACCTTTACTGGCTGGAGTAATTTGCCTCAATACTCTCTGCCTCATTAAAGTGTAATTGAAGCAACACTCCCCACTTACTCCATTGTGTTCTCTCCAGTGAGTAGCTTAAGAATATGGTGGGCTTGCCTCCAAAACGACCCCAATGCAGTTCCTTCCCTTAGCTCATAAACTCAAAGCACCAGGACTGAGACTAAATTCTATCCCATAGCTAGCTTGAGCATAGCTCTCTGAATTCAGTGGTAGAATCCAAGCGTGGGCAGATGAACCTCATACCTTACCCCCATTTGGGAGGGACTTCTCCATTATTGGGTCACAATAAATCAATTATCAATTCAATGAATCAATTAATAGTTTACAGTTACCTCCTTTAATTTAGTCTATAATTTAGTAAACCATTATGACATGAGAGATAATGTTCTTCACGGTCCGAGCTTGATCCTTATTAGCAATAAAATATAAGAAAACAAATAATACATTGCTTTCTTTGAAAGGACATTAATAGGGGAAGGATCTTTTTGTCACAATTCAAATTTGAGGTTTGGGACAAGACCAATTGTTCTGTGCAAATAAATGACTCCCTGCTCCTTCATATTTCCATTGCAAATGGAATATGTCATTTTAGTCTTTATGTTCAGAGGCTTTCTCCCTTTAATTAACCTAGTTTAGATGATATACAGAGAGAATGTGGTACAAATAAAACAACTTTTTAATAAGTGTTTCAGTAATGAATCATGTCCTAAATATAATTAGGCAAGAAGACGTTTTTAAAATATTGACACTGGATATATACCAGTGGATTTGTTTGGAAACCAGGTGGATTTCATTACTGAAAACAATCTTAGGAAGTATGTAACATGCTATATCACTGCTGAGACACAAGAAGTTAAAAAAAATCTTATTTTTAATTGAGTTTCAGCCTGATTGACTGAACTAAATCTTTAAAAAAAAAAAACTTTGAAGATATATAGGATTTTTCTGAAGTAACAACAGAGAAAAGTAACATAGAAGATAATTGTTCTCTTGCAATTACCAATAGTCAACCTTCCATATGCTATAAGTGAAAAATATATATGTGGAACCCCTTACTCCCTTTAATAAGAAAAGTAGGCTGGGGAAAAATGATCCCATATACATCCCAGGGAGTCTCCACATTGTCAATTAAGCATATGATTACCATGTCCAGATGTCTGCAACCATAGAAGTGGGAAAATAGAGCAGGTGAAAAGTGACTTCTTTGTTTAGTAAAGAACTATTTAGGAATATAGAACTAAAAATCTTTGAACTTAGAGGGGACCTTAGAAATGTCATCTAATAAATGTCTGCTCCTTATCTGATGCATGAATTCCTTGTATAATTTCACTGCCAAGAATTCATCTACCGTCTAACTGGGCAATTCCAGAAATGGGAACTTCCTACACATAGTAGCTCACTGCAATTTGCTGATATTTTTAATTGTTAAAAGGAACTTGCTGACTCACAAGGCAATTTGTTAAATTTTCTGGATAGTTCTAATTGTTATGCAGTTATTAGATTGTCCAGAAATCTGCCTGTCTTCAGAGGTATACAGACTAATATAAATTTTATGACTGAACCAAAAAAACCAAGAAAGCTGAGTAGGTTAACCAAAGTATTAGGAAAATAATTATGTGTGTGTGTATGTTTGTGTTTGTGCATGTGTGTATATCTTTACATATATATATATATATATATATATCCTAAAATTCTTTGTGATTTATTTAGTAAGCAGTTTAATTATATTAGAATGCAATAGGGCAGAAATCAAGGTAAAATATACAATCCAAAATAATAATAATAATGCATGTATATAGAATACTGCATATGGAATGGAACTTCTTTCCTTTGCTCAGTCCTTCATCCCCACCTCAGTATCTATAAAACTGAAAGTCAGATTACCTCAGAATGGAGCCATATTATTGCTCCAAAGTTTTGAATTGTTGCTTTACAAGTACATATTTCTTGTGGACCATCTAATAAGCTAAATAAAACTCTACACTTGGAAAATTTTGACCTTACATATGTGTAGCAGCAAGCACCCCAATATCCCCAGGGTAGCTGCCAATATAGGTTCTTAGATCTGCTTTTCAAAAGGAAAGCAACTCAAAATGGGTTAACAAGCTTACTTTAATCAAACAAACATACATTACCTAGTTCAGGGGAAAAAGGTCAGCACCCCGAACTTCAGAGTTACAGAACTTACAGATCAAACAGACAGGCTTCCAAACTGTCCAACCATTATATCAATACCAAATCACAGTTACCAGAGAGGGAAGCATCAACATCTGGGTTTTCAAAGCCGGGGGGCTCTCAACAACGGCTTCCCAGAGTCTCATCTGGTCAAATCACACAACACTTCTCAAAGTGAGCCCCAAAGCAAAGCCTCTCATCAGAGTTTATATAGCCTTCTCCTGGCTCAAAGATTGTAACAACCTCCTTGACCCACTGCCCAATCACAAAAGTATCAAGGTTGGGCTTCCCTGAAAAACAAGCCTCCCACCACAGGCTCCAGGTGCACTTAAGCTAGGGGCAGGGAAGATCTTTAAATTTGCATTTCCATTACAATATGATGTCCCAGAAGTCTTTGTGTCACTTTAAACATTAATAAATTTTATAATACCTTTAAGGTATCAAAGCTTACAAAAGCACTAAGACTTTTGGGATACACTGAATAGATCTTACACCAGATCTTTATTACTGGCTTAGTTTGGAGCAGGGAGGTTTGTGTGTGTTGGGGACACCTGAGATATATCTGCATGTACATGTGTGCTTATGTATATATCTATATAGAATATATGTAAGCATATGTATATATAGACACATATGTGTGCTATATGCACATACATAATTTATTTTTATATATGTATGTTTGTGTATATATATTTAAGATCTAGATATGGAAGAGACAGTAAGACAGTTTGTTTCTTAGTAGTAAAGAATAGGATGTTATGGTCATTCTAAATACCTTTGTAGGCATGGACAATATAAATATACTTTCTCCCACTAGATGGAGCTGTAATATATCACAGTTTATGGGAGGGTTATGGATTGGTTTTATTCAATTTGATTCCATTGCATTCAATTCAATGTCCCCTCCAAATATAAACATATAGTTTTATTATCCCACAATCCTAATAAATCTAACAAAAATTTATTAAGTGCAAACTCTGTTAGAGTTTCTAAATATGAAAGTCTCTATCCTAAAAGACATTGCTTACTATTTTTTTTTTATTTTAGTTTTATTACTGCAACTTCCTCTTTGTCTTTCCTCCCTCCCTTCCTTCCTTTTTCCCTCTTGGGTTATATCTATGACACTTTTATCTATCCATAATGGACTCAAAATGGAATGCCAAACTTCATGTGACTGACTATTAACTCTTACCAACAAACTCAATGCTATCCTATGTGCTCGTGACCCTTGGAAAGTCAATCCTTCTTTTATAGGGCATATCAATTAAGATCTGATATGAATCTATCATTCATTATAGAATAGAAAAAGATTTGCTCTAAAAAAATCACAAATATAGTCACTTAATAACAACGTATTGCTAAAATTATGGCTATTTCCCCCTGGTTCCCAGGTCAAAAGGTTGAATTAAGCTTTTTTAATGACTTCTAAACACAATGAAATTAAGACAAGTGACAGCAGAATAACTAGCTTGTAACTAACCTTGTTGTAACTAAAAGAGTGCATCACTGGAGATTTAGAAACAAAACAAAGCTGTAGACTTTTCTTTTCCTTGGGCAAGACTGACAGGTGGAATCTTTGGCAATGGCCACTTCTAGACATTGAAATTTGGGGATGGTCAGCAATATAATCAGCAGTGTTGACATCAAATTTTATGTCCTTCAAAAACATGCATAATATAATATTCTACTGCTGGAGCATTTAAAGACACATCTAGTAAGGAATTGAACAACAGGTGGTGGGTAGTTACAACACACCAGTGGAATGTTTTTGTATTTATTGATTAATCTGTCTTAGTTTCACAATATTAGCATAATGGAGAATTTCTCTGCACAATAACAAAGCATTCATGTGGAATGTTCCATTTCGTTTTTGAGCCCTGTTTATCTGGATATGTTCAGTCTTTTAAATTAATAAGGAAAATACTTCCCATGACTATTCGAGCCTGATGATGCCTGTGGGGAGGGAATAAATGACAAATGTTTAGGTCTATTAACTCTTTCTAATCCTCTTTGAAATGACTATCACAATCAGGGCACTCATTATATTCATTGGACAAATATTGATTAAATACCCAATGGGTAACTACAGTTTTCTAAAGAGGTAACAGAATGAATAGGTACTCAACATAATCTTTTTACTTTGAACAACTACAATTACTGCCCCCAAAATCAGAAGGACAGAGTTTGACTTCTGGTTTGGCTATATACTAGCTTTAACCTTGGGCATTTATTTCTCTGAGTGGCCATAAAATGGTGAAAAATTACTTTTATTTGTAGCTTGTAATGATAGTGCACCCTAGTGGATATAGCATTAGACTTGGCATTAGGAAGGCTAGTTTTAAGTCACAATCTTTGTGGGTTTCAGGCAACTTCCTAGGAATTACTTAACTGGGCTGTGATAGAAAGTGTTTAAAGCTGAACTATGGTGCTGGGCTTTGGTAGAATGTGTTCCCACAGCAATTCACCACCGTTCTTAAGCCACAATTCTCATAAGGTAACTCAGGTCAGATATTTTGTAACGGTAGAGTGCTACATAGATGTAATCTAATAGTTCATAATATAAATGACTGAACTAATAAAATATCTATATATATAAGAGATATGTGACTCCTAAACGTGCTGGATCTCTTCTTTCTCACCCCCAGCTACCCTGTGCTTATTCAAAGGAAAAAACTACTCGTAGCTAAAGATGCCATGATCACAATATGCTTTCTGTACAGGTTTCAAAATTTTCAGTTCTCAGTGGTATATGTGTACCTTCTTTACTGAGAAAGGTACATTCATTCTAGGCAGAAACAGGTGAACACCCTTAAGAGGATCAAGATAGGAGAACTATAAACTCATTATTACTTCTCAATCAATCACTTATCCTCTATAAAATAGAGATATTAGTACCATGTTGTTGTTGTTGATTTATTTTTCAGTTTTGTCTGACTCTTTGTGATCTCATTTGGGGTTTTCTTGGCAAAGACACTGGAGTGATTTGTCATTTTCTTCTCCAGCTCATTTGACAGATAAGGAAACGTAGACAACCAGGATTAAGTGATGTGCCCAGGGTCCAACAGCTGATAAATGTCTGAAGCCAGATCTGAACTCAGGAAGATGAGTCTTTCTGATTCCAGACATAGCACTCTATCCACTGCACTACCTAGCAACCTCCATTTAATATTTGTACTTGTGAAAATAATGAGCTTAAAGTTTCTTTAGATTTTAGCCAGCAATATCTACATATATAAGCCTATGATTGTGGCTGGAGTAATAGAAGACACAATTTCCAGGCGTCTAGAATTTAGTTTTGTCTCTATATCTTCCTTTTATCCACTCATCTACTTGAGAAAGTGGGAATCCTGGAAAAGCTAGTGTTTTGACAATTATAGATCATGCTGAATATGTCTAGATATCAGACGTTTAAACTAAGTATACAGAATAGTGAATATTAACTTATGCTGACATCATCCATGGAGAGCAAAACACAGTGACCAAGAAGTTCAGTTTAGGAAGAGACTTGAGCTTGGAGGCATTAGCTATTTAGTTAATAATGTCTCTTCATTGCAAAAAGTTTAAAACCTGGGCTTAAGACTCTCGAGTTGGGTATGTGAAGCTTCATAGCCAGGAATCTAAAGGGGGAAAAAAGAACAAATGGCAAAATCGCAAGAAATTGTTGTTGTTTTGTTTTGTCTTTCCTTAGGGATATTTTTATGGTTCATGGTGAATGGCTGCTTTAATTATAAAAACAAAACAAAACAAAACAAAGAAAAAACTTTTAGCTAGAAAAGCTAGTCCTTGAAAATAAAATAACATATGGGGCAGCTAGGTGGCTCAGTGAATAGAGCACTGACCCTGGAGTCAAAAGGACCTGAGCTCAAATCCGGCCTCCTACACTTAACATAAAAACTAGTCACGTGATGTTGGTCAAGTCACTTAACCCCAATTGCCCTCCAAAAAAAGACAAAAAAATGAACACAGTAGAGTCCCATTTTCTCATGAGGAAGGGATAGAAGGGCAGTAAAGTCCCAATAAGCATGAATAATTAATCTGCTGAAGTTATGTTATTCAGATTTACATTACATTTTTCAATTGGACTGGAACCAATTTCCATATTTCACCTAATTAACTTAGAATAGTGTGAATTCAAATATATTCAACCACTTCAGGGGATCTACCACGTACCCTAAGGCTAAGTATTTCAGCTAAAACTAGATGGTGAAATCTGAGAGAAGCTCTATAATTGCATATCCATAAAATTCTTGTCTGGCTGTGGCCAGTGTGGACTTTATATCTTGAGTACCAACATCCATTGGAGCATTGTCCATAAAAGGATGCATATTAAGCATGGCAACATTTAATACCAACTACATGTAAATGGAGTTCAGTGAGGATCAGGCCTAGCAGAATAACACAATCACATCACTAGAACACATCTTTGTCCTATACCATTAGAGACATGTTTCTCTTTAACATTATGTTCCTTGTGTGTATTCACTATTTCCACTGATGATAGTCATATTTGTGGACAAATGATTTCTTCTCCTCCTGCCCCATGATTGTCCCACCTTCCCCAATCCATTATTTTAGGGGAAAGTTCCATTGTTTGTTTTTTTTGTTCATGTTATTTATTTTATGAACTATCTTTACTTTGAATTAAGTGTGTACTCTCACAGAATACTAATGGAAACACATCAGTGGGAGCTATAGTTTAACCATAAATAAATTAACAGAGTATCTTAACTCTTGGGTAATTCTTCTCTGGCAACATCACTCAGTGAGGGTGTTTGCCACAAAAATGCCACACTGCCCACTACTTGACTCACAGAGTTGTTAAAAGAAAACTATTTTATAAATTACAAATTGAATAGGGCATAAAGGCTGCACCTGGGGTTTGGAAGCTGCCGTATGACAACTCTCTCTACTGATGTAGGTCAGCATTTTCTGTGCAACTTACAGACAAAGAGTTACCCAGAACTCTGAGATGTTACATATCTTGTCCGAGGTCACCCTACATATGTCAGAAGTTAGTCTTGGGCCCAAGACTTCTTAGGTCTAAGGCTAGCTGTTTTTCAATATGTAACACTACTTTTCATAAACACTATATGAATATAAAGTCTAAATATTATTGTACCATCTGCAAAATGAGGTTGGACTGGATGATCCCTAAAGTTAATTCCAGGCTTAATATCCAATTAATAATTGACATTATGATCCCAATTCAACTATTGACAGGGAACTTACAATAATTTCAGCTGCTATTCTAATTCCTTGCATCAGGACTGCTTTATGTAGCACTGTGCCTACTAGCAAACCATGCTGTGAGTATGCCCTGTTCTCCCTTATCAGCATGACATTTAGCCAGGTGAAAATAGGGCTAAAATAAATATCAAGGGCAAACTTAAATGGAAAAAAAGAGGTGCCACGAAAAAGGTCATATGTAGCCTGAGAATGTCTGGGAGGAGAAAATGTAGCTGGACAATTAACCACAGAGTGATGACTACACGTACATAAGCACCATCTTCTATTATTATTATTACAACTACTCCTTATGATAATGATGACTGTTCATTAAAGCCAGCAGTATGTGGGAGCCAGCTTGTGAGAGCCAATTGTTAAATTTTTGGTGTGAACATTTATAATGAGAATCAGCAGCTATAATTCAGAGCTTAATTTATTGTTTTATTGATTGTCTAGAATGAAGAAAATGATAGAGAAAATTACAATAATGTGTATTACCCTTTAGAGTACAATGTATGTCATTTTTTGGTGGTCACTATTTTGTTTTTCTGTAAAGATGGTTGTTGCATATTTACTAGCATCCCCCGATTAAAGCCATATTCTTATGCTTCATAATGGCATAATGGTATGGAAGTCTGGGTTTTTGAAGACTACACAGACATATCTTTGTGGAGCAAAGACACTGGCAAGTTTTTAAAATTGGGAAAAGCTTTGGATGGCAGGTCAGCAATGTACCACATCTATGTTAGAAGTGTCAAACACTCATCCCAAAACACTACCCAAATATGGCCTCAAACAGTTTAAAATGTAATTGGGAAATATTTAATATAATAAATTAAAAATACAATTAAAATTAAATAGCATTACAGTTTAAAACAGTCAACATGAAGGCCCTTATGTATGGTTTAATATCTCATGTTTCTATTTGAGTTTGGCACCAATGATTTATGTAATACAAGGATTGGTCTAATTACATATAGTGGGACTCATCACCAGAGAGTGAACGAGTAAATACAATTTGCAATTATTATTTCATATGAGCCTCATAACAATACTGGAAGTTAAGTGTTGTTTTTATCACCTTTTTACATATGAGAAAACTGAGGCAAATAAAATTTAAGTGATCTACCCACCATCATACAGGTAATGTATGTCAGAGTTCAAATTTGAATTCAAGTCTTCCTGACTCCAGGGCCAGCACTGTATCCACTATACCACCTAGCTACCAAATTTTATATATATTTGTGTGTGTGTTTGTGTGTGTGTGTGTGTGTGTGTGTGTGTGTGTCTGTGTGTGTATAGTTGTATTCATACATATCCATTTCTCTAATCAATCATATTCCTCCAAATGAATAATGAGTTGGGCTCAAAATTAAATGAAATAAGATGAGTCTCAATTGATTTGGAGAAATTAATCATTTCAAACAGCTCACAGTCAGAAAAGTCCTTTTATAAACAGTAACATTTTCCCATTAAAGCTAGATATAGAAACGGATTATGGAACACAGTGATCTCAGGAGAACTGAGCTACTACTGCCTATACTCCTACATTTTATTTTATTCCTACAAAATACTTTATACTCATATGCTTACTTTACCTTACTTTTAGAGATCCGGTTGGCGGTCACACCTCTTTATCCCCATATTCTTTTTCTGTGACCTATTCCAGCTAGGATTGCAATAGAATCATAGCAACTTGAAACCCCATCTTCAATACACACATTCTGAAAGGGAAACCAGAGAGAGCAATTGTCAGAGCCCTTTGTTCTTTGCAGATAGCTCCGATTTTTAGGGTCTTCAAAAGGACATAGAGGCTTGTAGACTCATGAGAGTCCAAAAAGGAGAACAATGGAGCACAATGATTTTATTATGTGTCCTTTCCTTGATAAATGCTTAGGTGGCTGTGATGCAGAGATTCAAGATGAAGATAATGCATTTTGTATATAATCTCTTTAAGATTTCATCACTTCCCTTCAATCAATTCTAATTTCCATTTTTTCCTGTTCCTTTAATTTCTCATTCCTCTTCCTTATTTTATTCTTGTCTTCACCTTAAGTATCTTCTCTTTATCCTTTCTTTTAATTATGCCTCCAGATTTTTTTTGATATCTTTCATATCTCTGATTTCTTAGAGATCTATGAAAATTCTTATGTATTCAATGCTCAGTAACTATGTGAGCTGTGCACTTCACTTGATATTTCTGCATTTTATGCATCTTTGTTTCCCCCACAACACTGTAGATGGGTCCCTGGCTGAAGGTAAGATCTTAGTGGAAATTTGCTGAATGAAGGAATTGCTTCAGAAGGAAGAGCTAAATATTGTTTCCCAAAGCATAGGGGCATCATGCCAATAATATCAGTGCATGCAGGGCAGTGCTGATGCAAAATTGTAAAGTAACTAACATTTTCTATATAATTCCCTATTTCTTTCCTTAGTCTCCATTAATGATATTCTTCCATCCTTGTTGCATATAAAATATTATCCTCCCCCAAAAAACCTCTCACTGATCCTTCATTCATTCCAACTATAGGGTAAATGAACAACAGATCTGTGTTGTGACTGCCACAGAAGGTCACTCAATGCGCATAGATACAATTACAGTAAACAGAACGTTGTATATTAAGGGCATTTCAAAAAGCAAACTAACAAACTAAAAAAGCATTATTTGAGGTAGAAAGAGCTTGACTGAAAAAGGCAAGATCAAAAATAGTAAAAGATGAAGTTAGAGACATAAAGAATTATTTGACCCAAAGGGTAATTGGTTTTTGATGCAAGAAAAGCCATGATAAGTGTTTTAGAAAAGCAGTAATTGAATAAAAATTGTGTTTGAAAAATTACATTTTGGCATCCGATGTACATTTTTTTGTTCCTGTTATGTTATAGTCTAATGATTGTACTAAGTATGGAAAATACAAAGCAAAATTGCTAATAGTGTTTTTGTCAACATAATGAACCTGCTGCCTGGTAAAATTTAATTTGTCTGTTCTGAAATTCTGGGGGTAGAGCATGCTAAGTTAAATGTCCTCTGGTGAGTTAATTTAGTTCAAACTTGGTAGTTTTTAAATCAAAATCTCCATTTTCTTTTTCTTCCCCCTATGGCGTTAGCATAAGTCCATGGGGTTTTTTGGTTAACTTGTTAAAGCATCATGTTTCTCTGTATCTATTAAGTCAGAGTTATCCTGGGTAATGAATATCTGTTTATGCCTTTCCTAATAGAAGAATTCTGGAAATAAAGGATGCTGAGTTTAAAAAGATTATCCAGATAGAAGGTATTCTATAATGAGATTCATATGTATCTGTATGTTTACATTTAACATAGAGATGATTCCATTGGATGATTCCATGTGTGTTACCCCCATGGGGAATGAGATAGATATTTCAATCCTTTTCTGAAGGACATGAACGATCATTCTCTTGTGCCACCCTCTCCTCCTTCTCAAGGTATTGAGAAAAATTGCCTCTGAGTCAGAAAATGCTTCTCACTAAGAGCTTAAAGAGTGATTTGACTGTCTATCTCTCTTACATCCATCCATCCATCCATACATACATACAAACAGAGTCAAGTTTGAGGAAAGTGAAGAGAAGAAACATTTATCAAGCACTTTTTAAGTGCCAAGAACTGTACTGAGAACTAGAGATAACAGATAAAAACAAAAAGAATACAAAGGGGGTCCTGAAAAGTGAGAGAGGAAGGTACCTATACAAGGAAATGATTTTCAAGTCCAAAATTCAAGAACAGAGCCAAGAGGGAAATGATAGTTTTATAAAATAGGAGATTTAGGAAGAACTTGGAACGGAAGGAGTGGGCTGGCTTGGTAGAGGGGTATTCCAGGTTGAATATCAAAAGCATATCTGTGACAGTTGAATTTTCTGTAACAGGGGAGTAACTCTCCTGCATTCTCATGACAGTTATACATACATGGTACTAGCTCATGTGCTTCCTAGATGAGTAATAGCCTGGATGTCAGACACCTATTATTTCTTCTGCTTATAGTTTCTTCCCTAAGTGTAAGTGGCTGAACATTAATCTGGAGATGTTCTATCCCTGGAGAGAAACTCACAAGTTCCAGAGGTCCAAATCTCTTAGTTTCCTCTTTTGAGGCTGATGGCTTACTGTGGGAGGTTCTCCCTGTAGCTACTGCAGATTTTCTCAGAGGAAAATATGACCACCATCAGAGAGATGACCTAGATAAAGCATCAGACTTTATGAATTACGAAAATGTGAATTCAGTTCTTAGTTTGTTGTCTTTGTGATCCTGGACAAGTCACTTAAACTTGCTGTGTCTAAATTTCCTTATCTGTAAAATGAGAGGGTTAGGATCAATGGGCTCTAAGGTCCCTTCCAACTCTAAATATAGAAATTTAGGGAATTCCAAGGTATTGTTCTAATGTCACAAAATTGAAGTGGGGGTGAAATGTTTGTTCAGCAGTCCGAAGAATGGCTTCATGTTTTGATATTTTAAGTATAATTCTCTTGGAAGAGTATAATAGGAATTATGGATTACTCCATCATGATTTAACTCTTTGTCAATTTTCTCTTGTAAGTCTTCTGTTTTAAACATTTCTTTTGTATGCAAGTAATAAAAAGCTATCATACTGGTTCTACATTTTACAATGAATACCTTTCTAGAAGGAATCCTATTGTTCTCTTCTATGGAAACTCTAGACATGAATCTATCCTGACCTTTTTTTTTTCTTTTTGGAGGGGGGAAGGCAGCACAATTGGGGATAAGTGACTTGGCCAAGGTCACATGGCTAGTAAGTGTTAACTCTCTGAGATTGGATTTGAACTCAGGTCCTCCTGATTCCAGGGTCAGTGCCACTGTGCCAAATACCCAACAAATCCTAAACATTTTTTTAAAAAGATGATCTCCAAAGTACTACTGGGGGCATAGAAACCAATAATACCAAGAAAGTCACTTTAGTGGTCAGACTTCTCTCAAAATGAAATAGTTCCATTCCATATTGCAGAAAGCAGACACCCTTAGTGAGATAGGGCAAAGCTCCTAGACATCTTCTCTTCCTGGCCCCCCCCAGACAAGTCAGTATTTTAGATGATAGTACTTTGAAGACTCTTCATCTGACTCATATGCACATATAAGATTCACAGTAGTTAACATATTGAGTGTAATTATAAGTATAAATAAATCTTAGTTATTCTTCTGAGCTCCAGAGCTAGGAGAATTCCAACAAGAAATCTCAGATTCACCTTTCCCCCACCTTCATTTCAGTATTTCTATCCAGAATAGCATCCTTTTTTCAGTCACTCAGGTTTTTCAGAGTTGTCCTCCACTGCTCCCTCTTCTTCATGGTCGAAGTGTTTAGGTTGTCCTAGTCTTAAAACTAATAAAACTCAGAGCCAGATTTCAACTACAGATTTTTTGTCTCTAAGTACGGTAGTATTTCCACTAAATATATGCTGCCTCTAGAATCATTACCAGTAAATTGACATAAATGATCTTATTTGATTCTCATAATATCAATTTAAAATAAGCAATGCAAGTGTTTGCATTCAATATTTTAATATTTCCTCAGGCCCCTGCAATTTGCCATCTCTCTCCTACTTGTCTACTGAGAAAGCTCAATCAAATGTTACCAGTGATCTTTTAGTCATCATTCCTAATAGATTATTTGAAGTTCCTATTATCCTTTGTGGAAACTCTGATACTCTGGATTAACCCTCATTCTATATATCTTCTTTTTCCTTGGCTTCAAAGACTCCACAATTTCATATTGGTGTGACTATTTCTACCATGTTTCCATTACTTACATAACTTCCTCTTTTCTACCACTTAGGACACTTCCAAAGATTCTGATGTCATTCCTTAATTCTTTTCTCTTTATAGATTTGCCCTGGGCAATCTCATTTACTCCCTAGTTTCAACTATCCACCTTGAAAAATGGTGATGGGGGTGGCTAGGTGGAGCAGTGAATAGAGTACTGACCCTGGAGTCAGGAGGACCTGAGTTCAAATCTGACCTCAGACACTTAACACTTACTAGCTGTTTGACCTTGGGCAAGTCACTTAACCCCAACTGCCCCTCCAAAAAAAAAAAAGAAAAGAAAAATGATGATGGCTTCTATTTTTAGATTATAGTAATTGTCTGGTATACCACCCACCCACCCTGTATCCCTCCTCCACAAAACTAAATTAAATAGATGAAAGGCACTCTTAGAGTGAAAGGTTCTAATATTTAGGGAAGCAGGAAAGACTTCCTGTAGAATCAAATGTTTGAGCAATCTTGAAGGAAACCAGGGATTCTATAAAAAAGAATAAAGAGCATTACTTATAGCCCTATAATTAATGGGGACAACCAGATATAGACAAGAACAGGAGATGAGTGTTCTATGTGAGAATAGTAAGTAGGAGAGTATGAAGAACAGTGAAATACAAAAAAAAAAAATTAAAATTAGAAAATCACTACATTTTGAAAAAATTCAAACACCAAAGTACCTTTTAAACTACTGGTGGGTTTGTCCGTCTCCAGCCTTTCCCTCCTACAATTCACCCTCCATTTAGCCATGTCCATAAAGGGTAGGTCTGACCATGTCACCTCCCTGTTCAATAAAATGCAAAGGACTCCCTGTCATCTCCAGGATCAAGTACAAAATCCTCTGTTTGGTACTCAAAGCCTTTCTTAATGTACCTCCCTCCTAAATTGACATTCTCTTTACAACTTACTATTTGCCATATAATCTTTAACCCAGTGACACTGGCCTCATTGAGTTTCACATTTCTTAGCTCCAGGCATTTTCTCTAACTGTTCCTTATCCCTAGAATGCTCTCCTACCTCATCTCTGCCTATTGACTTTCCTGGCTTCATTTAAGTCCCAACTAAAATCTTATTCTCTACATGAAAACTTTTCTAAAACTTGTCCCCCCTATTTTTTTACATTAATACATATTTATGGAATAAAATAAGCATTTACATAACAGTAAAGTAAAAAGGTGTCTGTACATAAAATTGCAAATCCACTAAGTACAATTTGCTATTCTTTTCAAATGTACAACAAAATTATCATGTAAATTTCTTTTTTTTCTTCTTCTTTTCTGCCCTTCCCCCATCCTACCCTAGAGATGACTACCATTAGACACAAAGGTGTGTGTGTGTATGTGTGTGTGTTTGCAAAATTCTTCTATACATACTTCCATTTATCAGTTCTTTTTCTGGAGGCAGATAGCTTTTTTTCTTTACATGTCCTTTATATAGAATTTGGGTACTTATAATTATTAAAATAACTTATTCATTCCGAGTTGTTCTTAAAACAAGATTGTATTATTGTATATAATGTTCTCTTGGTTTTGTTTATTTCACTCTTCATTATTTCATGCCAGTCTTTTCATGTTTTGCTAATATCACTGAGTTCATAATTTCTTATTGTACAGTATTCTATACTATATATAGTATATATGTACTATATATGTGCTACATATATAGTATATATGTATATATGTACTATATATATATGTACATACATATATAACTATCCTATATCACAGCTTGTTCACTCATTCCTCAATTGACAGGCATCCTTGCAATTTCCATTCCTTTGCCACCACAAAGAGAGTTGCCACAAATATTTTAAAATATATAGGTTCTTTTTCTTTTTTCACAATAATCTTTGGAAATAGACCTAAATTCCCATCTAAACTTAAAGTCCCTATGAACAAAGAAAAATAAAACAAATTAAAAAATCCTATCTTCTACATGAAACCTTCCAGAACTACTTTTAATTCTAGTATTCCCTCCCTCTTAAGTATTTCCTGTTTATGCATTATATAGCTTTTAAAAAATATATATATGTGTGTGTATACATACATACATTTTATACACACACACACACACACACACACACACACACACACACACACATGAAAAGCACTCAGCATACAAAAAGAGGCAAAAACTAATCTCTGCCCTCAAGGAATTCACAGTTTAATGCAGGAGACAAGACACACACACACACACACACACACACACACACACACACACACACACACACATAGTTTAATAAATACTTATTGACTGATTTTTAACTTCTTTCTACCTGTGAGAGTTGGTATAAGAAAGACAAACAGAGTTAGGTTTTATTCTCTCAAATCAGGTAGTCATACATTGTATGGGAGCTGACAGTTTGGAACTGATAACACCTTTTGGGGTTCGAATGCACAGTTTATATACCTTTTTAACAGGAGCTGCTATCATTTCATTTCCAGACAGAGGAAATACCTCTTTTATCAGGCTACTCCCAGGATTTGCCTTATCTAGACAGAAGAATGTATCTTCACCTAAGCCTGAGAAGAATGAAATGGGGCTTCCTTACCATAAATTAAATTACTTGCAAGCTTGGGTTGGGATTCCACCAGGATAAGGAGAGTCAACTCATTATGAGAAATGTTCTTCTTTGGAAAAACTAAACTTTCAGGATTTTGAAAGAAGGGCTGGTGAAAGCTCTGAATCTTCAGAATAATGATTATTAATTGTCATTTTTCAAACTTCCTTCTGACTTTACAATGTTTTAAGCAATGGAAGCACCATTAACACATTCTCCCATGCCTTTGTATTATCTTCAAATCTTCTTTCTACTTCAACCTATATATCAAATCAGTTACTTTTGCAGTATCTATTTATACTGGTTCCTTTCTCTTTATTCCCACTGCTACCATTATAGTCAAGATCTCATTACCTGAAACCTCATAAAGTATTTGCTTGCATCTCTCTTATTTACTTATCAGGGTATTACTTTGTACTATAATTATACCTCTAAAAGCCAATGAAACAATTAATTACAATGACCAATATCAGTTCTATAGAGATAATAGTGAAGTAACTGTTGCTTCTCTTAGTGATAAAATGGGTAACAAGATTTGAAATGTGGTTTTATATCCTAAGAGATTGTCACTCCATTAGTTGATTTTGCTGATTTTTCCCTTTAATTGTTATAGGGGAGAGTTCAATAGGGGAAGGGAGGTTGACTTTAATATACAAAGGACAGCAATATTACTTTTAAATTGTATGTGTTTATGTGTCCTATTCCTCTACTAGTTTAAAATCTTCAGAATATCAGGGAACACATTTTATAAAAGCTTAGCATCTTACAAAGCTTGGCATTTTTATAATACTCTGCAAAAAGTACATATTAAAACTTGTTATATGAACTTCAGAACTGAAATATTACCACCCCCATCTGCCATATAAGAAAGCTGCTGCCCCAGGTCACCTATGTGAATTTTTTGAAGTGATAGAGGTATTTGGTAGAAACCAGACTAGAATTTAGCTCATTATAGCACAACTTTAATTTTATTTATACCAAGCATCATATGTTAATAGTGACCTTTTCAATACTTAGACATAGTGCCACTCTAGGACTTGTAGATGTAGAGAAACTCAAATTTCCATCTAACCTCAAAGTTCCTATGAACAGACATAACTACTTAAAGTAAAGAAAGAAATAATATATTCTCCATAAAATGTTATAATTGTGAAATTCCAGGATATTTTGCTAAATACTTGGAAGTTCTAGAAAAAAAAAAGTACATTCCATAGGTTTTCAGTTTGGAAAAAAAGAAAATAGATATTTCCATATGGAAGAGAAAACATTATTTCCTTCTCCTCCTCCTCCTCCTCCTTTTTCTTTTCCTCCTATGTTTCCTTTGTTACCTTTTACCTACATTTATTCATCCTTTTCAGCTGCCTGAGCTTACCTTCTCACTCTCCTTCAATGTCACCTTCATTCTTCCCGCAATAATATATATATATATATATATATATATGTATATATATGTATGTATATAATTTTTTTTAAAAGAAGAGATAGAGTCTGATTGAGAAAGGTGAAAAAAAATGAAATGGAGTTAGGGACAAGAATAATAGAAAATATTGAAGAGAAAAATTCTAGCAGCAATTCAAGAAATTATTTGAGAAATTAAGCCTAACCATCATTTGGAAGCTTTCCCAGCATTGTCTCTACTCTTCTCATCTATGAGCCATCAATAGAAATTGCATTGTCTAAGAACAGAGACACTAAGGTAGAGCTGAGCTACTTATGCTAGCCTGTGGTTTTTGTGAATTGTTTTTCTGCTAGACTGAGATCTTAATATAGACTCCCTATAAAGTACTAAGCAAAACATGTTAAAAGGGGCACCAGCTGCTTTTCTTCTTTGCCATATATTAACTCTGGGCAGTTATATTAACTACAAATGCACCACATGGACCCCACTTAGAATGTCTAGCACAGGAAAGATTCTTTTTTTAAACTTTTAAAATATTTTATTTTTCCTCAATTGCATGTTAAAATAAGTTTTAACGCTTAAAAAAAATTAGTTCTAAAACCTATCCTTCCCTCTGTCTCTTCCCTCCCCCTCCTTAAGACTATAAGCAGTTTAATATAGTTTATGCACATGCAATCATGTAAAATATTTCTACATAAGTCATTTTGTACCAGAAGACTAGAATAAAAGAGAATGAGAAAAATTGTAGAATAATATGTTTCTATCTGTATTCAGACAGTGTCAGTTCTTTCTCTGGAGGTGGTTAGTATGCTTCATCATGAATCTTTTGGAATTATCTTGCATCAATGTATTGCTGAGAATAGCTAAATCTTTCACAGATCTTCATCATACAATATTGCTGTTATGGTGTAGTACTCTCTAGGTTCTGCTCACTTCACTTTGCACTTGTTCATTTAAATCTTTCTATGTTTTTCTGAAATCATCCTACTTGTCATTTCTTTTAGAACAATACTATTCCATCACAATCATATACCACAGCTTGTGTAGCCATTCTCCAGCTGTGGAACATTCACTTGATTCATTCACTTGATTTTCAATTCATAGTTATCACAAAAAGAGTTTATATAAATATTTTTGTACAAATAGTCCCTTTTTCCCTTTATTTGATGTCTTTGAGGTATAGACCTGGCAGTGGTACTGCTGGATCAGTTGGTATATGCAGTTTTGTAGTCCAAGTATAGTTCCAAATTGCTCTCCAGAATGACTGGATCAGTTTCCAACCCAACAACAAAGCACTAGTATCCTAGTTTTCACACCTCCCCACCAACATCTATCATTTCCCCCTTTTTGTCATATTAGCCAGTTTGATAGGTGTGAGGTGATACCTCAGAGTTGTTTTAATTTACATTTCATTAGTCAATAGTAGACATAAATCTCTTAATGCAGTTTTAGCTCACCTTACCTTGCCTGGCTGTTAAATAATTAAATTGTGTGATAGGGATCTGTTTTTCCACTTATAAAATTCCTTTCCATTTCACAAACTCTACGCTTGATTTATTTTTCCAAAATTAACTGCTATATACTGGTATCTCTCCCATAAGATATTTCTGAAATTCACACACACATAATTTATATAAAAAAGTTATTTACTATTAGTTTATAACATTCAGTTCCACAATTTTCTGAGTCCCAAATGTTCTCCTTTGTCCCCACCAAATGGTGGCATGGAATCTGATATAGTTTCTATATATACACATGTAGATTAAAAATTAGTTAATTTGTAAAAAAGAATTATAAGAAGAAACAAAATAAAATGAAAGAGTGAGAGAGAGAGTGTTAGTAGTTTGCTTCAATCTGTATTCAGACTCCATAATCCTTTCTCTGGATATGGATAGCCTTTTCAATCATGAGTCTTTTGGAGTTGTCTTATAACCTTGCATTGCTGAGGGGAGCCCAGTCTATCAAAATCAGTCATCACAAGTACAATGAAAATAGTTCATCTTTAATATGTTCCTTATTATTTCTTTTCCTTGAGTACCTTCTTATGCTTCTATTGCTACTTGTATTTGAAAGTCAGATTTTCTGTTCAGCTCCAGCTTTTTCATCAAGAATCCTTGAAAATCCTTTATTTCATTGAATGACCATATTTTCCCCTGAAGCATCATACTCAGTTTTCCTAGGTAAACGATTCTTGGTTTTAATCCTAGCTCCTTTGACCTATGAAATATCATATTCCAAGCCCTTTGATCCCCTAATGTAGAAACTGCTAGGTCTTGTGTTATCCTGATTGTGTTTCCATAGTACTCAAATTGTTTCTTCCTGAATGCTTGAAGTATTTTCTCCTTGACCTGCAATTTTGTTTTAATATCCCTAGAAGTTTTCTTTGGGGAATCTTTTCCAAGAGGTGATCAGTGAACTCTTTCAATTTTTATTTTGCCCTCTGGTTCTAGAAAGTCAGGGCAATTCTGCTTGATAATTTCTTGAAAGATAGTATCTAGGTTCTTTCTTTTTTTTGATCCTTTCAGGTAGTCCAATATTTTTTTTAAGCAACTGGGGTTAAGTAACTTGCCCAAGGTTACAAGATCAGTTGTGTGTGTGTGTGTGTGTGTGTGTGTGTGTGTGTGTGTGTGTGTGTGAAGTATCAGAGGCCAGAACTGATCCTGAGTCCTCCCGACTCTGGAGCCAGCGCTCTTACTCACTGTGCAACCTCGCCACCCCAGTCCAATAATTTTTAAATGATCTCTCCTGGATCTATTTTCCAGATCAGTGGTTTTTCCAATGAGATATTTCACATTGTCTTCTACTCCTTCATTTGTTTGGATCTGTTTTATAGTATCTTGATTTCTCAGAAAGTCATTAGCTTCCATTTGTTCCAATCTAATTTTGAAGGAATTATTATCTTCAGTGAGTTTTTTAAAATTCTTTTTCCATCTGGCATATTTGGCTTTTTAATGCATTCTTCTCCTTATTGGCTTTTTGAACCTCTTTTGCCATTTGAGTTACTCTATTTTTAAGGTGTTATTTTCTTCATTTAAGGTGTTATTTTCTTCAATCAGGCTGTTGACTTGCTTTTCTTGATTTTCTTGCATCATTCACATTTCTCTTCTCAATTTTTACTCTGCTTCTCTTACTTGGCTTTCAAAATCTTTCTTGAGGTCCTTGCTGGCCTGTAACCAATTCATATTTTCCTTGTGGGCTTTTGATGCAGGAGTTCTGACTTTATTGTCCTCCTCCCATTCTATTCTTTGATCCTTTTTGTCCCCCAAAAAAGGAATCTATGGTAAGATTGCATTTCTTCTGCTTGCTCATATTGTCAGTCAATTACTTGACATTTGAAGTCATAGGTATGATAGAACTTTGCTTTCAGAATGGTGATAGCTTTGTACCAAATTGATGGGGTTTTCACAGCTGCCAGAGCAATTAGGAACATGCCCTCCTGAAGCCCCCACAGGCTCTGGCACCTGGCCACACACCCCAGGACCTCCACCCAAGACTGTGATCCAGATCCAAGCAAGTCAAAGCAAGAGTGATTACCCTCTGAATGGCCCCTGAGATCTGCAGGCCAGAAGCTCCTGAGGCAGTCATGTGGTGCAGCTGCCATTGACTCTGCTGCTTCTTGCCCTAGGAACATGGGCTGGAGCTCACTCTTCCATCCACCCTTGTTCCAGTAGAGTTCCACACTGACCTTTTACTTTGTCTTTGGCATTTATAGGTTGAGAAGTCTGGAAACCACCAAAGCTGCTGCTGCTTCACTCTCCTGAAGTCTTCTCTAGCCACTGCCTGTCGGGGTGCCCTGGAGCCAACACAGCGCATCCAGGGCTAGGCTCAGCTGCTAACTCAGTGTAATAGACCCTTTCTGCCAGCTTTCCAGGCTGCCTTCAGTGGGATATTTGTTTCTCTCTATCACTTTGTGGGTTCTGTAACTCCAAAATTTGTTGAGTCATTTTTTTACATGCGTTGGAGAAGGTGGAAGTTGGAGCTGCATGGAAGTCCTGTTTCTACCATCTTTCTTAATTTCAATTTTACTAGTGTTTCCTTTGGTTTTCAGTATTTCTAATTTAGTATTCAATTTGGGGATTTCAATTTGTTTTTTTCTAGCTTTTTTAGTTGCATGCCCAATTCATTTACCTCATTTTTCTTTATTTCTTTCTTTTTTAAACAAATGCTTTATTAACTTCTGTTTTACATCATTCATTTCCACCAGATTTTGAGTTACAATCATTTCCCCCCTATTATTCCCCTACCCAACCTCCCAGAATAGTAATCCCACAAGACATCGCTTCCTCCAATCTGCTCTCTCCCATACCTTCTCCCATATCCCCATCGACTTTTCCATTAGAGGAAGGTGAGTCTTTGTGTCCCAATGCCTGCACATCTTATCTCCCTATTACAAGCAAAAGAGTATTAATAATAGTATTTATATATATTTGAAACATTTAATGTTATGACCTCAAATTTCAGATCCATTTCCTTCCTCCCTTGTCACCCATTCTCTCTTGGGAGATAAGTAATTCAGTATATGCTGTACATGTCTAGCTATGCAAAACATTATCATAGTAGATATATTGTACAAGGCTGCTTATAATTCCCTCCCACTCATCCCACCCCCCACCTGGTCCATTCCCTACATGATCCTGTCCCTCGTTTATAGTGGGTACTTCCAACCTCCCCTCACCCCAAGGATGCCCTCCCATCCATCATCCCTCCTCTCATCCCCCTTCCCCCTATCCTGCTGCAGGTTGAGATATCCCATTTAGTTTGTATGTCATTTTCTCCCTGAAGCAAATTCAATGTGAATGTGGTTTTGCCTTTTTAGCCTTCCTCATTCTCCCCCTCTTTTGCAACCACTTCCCCTTGCTTCTTCTGCATGGGATAGTTTACTCTACCCTGTCTCTCCCCATCTCCTCTTGCCACTTTCCTCTCTCACCTCATAATTTCATCCCTTGAGTATTCTCCCTTCCCAACAAATTCAGCCTATGCCCTCTATCCATATATAACTGTAACCATATACACACACATTCACATATGTATTCATGTGACCACACCCCCTTCTTCCATTATTTTCATAGTGAGAAAGATATCATCAGTCACAGTTATTGCTTTTCCATATAGGAATGTAAATAGTTCAACTTTTATAAGTTCCTTTTGATTTCTTTTCCCTGATTACCTTCTCAGGCATCTCTTCCTTCTTGTGTCTAGATGTCAAATTTTCTATTCAATTCTGGTTTTTTTCTCAAGAATGCTTGAAAGTCCTCTATTCCACTGAATGACCATATTTTCCCCTGAAGCAAAATACTCAGTTTTGCTGGGTAGGTGACCCATGGGTTCATTCCCAGTTCTTTTGCCCTCTGGAATATCATATTCCATGCCCTTCGATCCCTCAGTGTAGAAGCTGCCAGGTCCTGGGCTATTCTGATTGTGTTTTCACAATATTGAAATTGTTTCTTCCTGGCTGCTTGTAGTATTTTCTCCTTGATCTGGGAATTCTGGAACCTGGCTATAATATTCCTGGGAGTTTTCTTTTTGGGATCTTTTTCAGGAGGTGAACTGTGGATTCTTTCAACCTCTATTTTGCCCTCTGGATCTAAAACATCAGGGCAATTTTCCTTGAGAATTTCTTGAAGGGTGATTTCTAGGTTCTTTCTTTGATCATGGCTTTCAGGTAGTCCAATAATTTTTAAATTGTCTCTCCTGGATCTATTTTCCAGGTCAGTGGTTTTTCCATGAGATATTTCACATTGCCTTATAATCTTTCATTTGTTTGGATCTGCTTAACAGCATCTTGATTTCTCATAAAGTCACTGGCTTCCATTTGCTCCAGTCTAACTCTGAAGGAATGAATCTCCTCAGTGAACTTTTGAGATTCTTTTTCCATCTGGCAAATTCGACTTTTTAAGGCATTCTTCTCCTCATTGCCCTTTTGGGCCTCCTTTGCCATTTGAGTTAGTCTATTTTTTAGGTGTTGTTTTCCTCAGTGAAGCTGTTGACCCTCATTTCATACTTTTCCTGCATCCTTCTCATTTCTCTTTCTAATTTTTCCTCCACTTCTCTTATTTGATTTTTAAAGTCCTTCTTAAGGTCCTCTATGGCCTGCAACCCACTCATGTTTTCCCCTGGGGCTTTTGGAGCAGGACTTCTGACCTCACAGTCCTTTTCCCGCTCTATGCCCCCAAAATAGGAGTCTAGGATTGCATTTTTCTGTTTCCTTTGCCTTGGCATGTTGCCACTTGATTACATGACTTTTGGGCTTGTTGCCACACTATGGCTTTAAGGCCAGATAGAGGAATTTTCGTCCCGAACGTGTGGGGGGCAACTTCCATTTCTGGCAAGCTGTAAACCCACCCACGACTTCCACCCTAGATCACAATCCAGATCCAGGGAGCTTAAAGCAAGAGCAATTACCCCCCAAGACTGATCGCTGGATCTCCCTACAAATTTGCAGGCCAGGAGCTGGAGCTGCCTCTGAAAACTACAAAATGGTGTTTGTCCTCAGCGGCTTCTAGCCTCCAGAGGAGGGAGCCGACGCATTCCCTAATACCAGTCCCAAAGTCCATAGGACACTAACCTCTTACTTTGTCCTAGGCAAGTCTATGTTGATAATTCTGGAGTCGCCACAGCTCCTGGTGTTCTGGGGTTCCTCCAGCCGGCTGCTGCCCCTGCTGCCCTGGGGCTAAAACCTCGGCTCATGCGGACCTGGGCTCGGCTCGGCTCCTGCGCTCTGTGCACTGCACACTGCCAGGTCCCAGACCACTGTGCTGGTCTTTCCTGCAGGGCTGCTGGGCTGTCCTCAGCGGGAGGTAA
>WOXC01010514.1:0-109599 GCA_011680675.1 Gymnobelideus leadbeateri
GTTTATCCCCATTGTATATAATACTTGCTGATGGTTTTAGATAGATGCTAGCAACTATTTTAAGGAAGGCTCCATTTATTCCTATACTTTCTAGTGTTTTTAATAGGAATGGATGTTGTACTTTGTCAAAAGCCTTTTCTGCTTCTATTGAGATGATCACGTGGTTTCTGCTAGTTTTATTGTTGATATGCTCAATTATACTGATGGTTTTCCTAATATTAAACCATCCTTGCATTCCTGGAATGAATCTTACCTGATCAGAGTGTATTATTTTTGTGATAAGTTGTTGGAGTCTTTTGGCTAATATTTTATTTAGAATTTTTGCATCTAAATTCATGAGGGAAATTGGTCTATAATTTTCTTTCTCTGTTTTATCTCTTCCTGATTTAGGAATCAGTACCATATTTGTGTCATAGAAGAGTTTGGTAGGACTCCTTCTTCACTAATTTTCTTTTTTTTTTTTAAACAAATACTTTATTAACTCTCTTTACATCATTCATTTCATCCAGATAATTACAATCATTTCCCCCCATTACCCCTACCCAACCTCCCAGAATAGCAGTCCCACAAGATATCTCTTCCTCCAATCTGCTCTCTCCCATACCTTCTCCCATACCCCCATCAAATTTTCCATTAGAGGAAGATGAATCTTTGTGTCCCAATGCCTGCACATCTTATCTCCCAATTACAAGCAAAAAGTATTAATAATAGTATTTATATATATATATATATATATATATAAAATATATATATATATATTTGAAACATTTAATGTTACGACCTCGAATTTCAGATCATTTCCTTCCTCCCTTGTCACCCATTCCTTCTTGGGAGATAAGTAATTCAGTATATATTGTACATGTCTAGCTATGCAAAACATTATCATGGTACATATATTGTACAAGGCTGCCTATAATTCCTCACTCATCCCACCCCCCACCTGGTCGATTCCCCACATGATCCTGTCCCTCTTCTATAGTGGGTACTTCCAACCTCCCCTCACCCCAAAAAGGATGCCCTCCCATCCATCATCCCACACTCTCATCCCCCTTCCCCCTATCCTGCTGCAGGTTGAGATATCCCATTTAGTATGTATGTCATTTTCTCCCTGAACAAAATTCAATATGAATGTCGTTTTGCCTTTTTAGCCTTCCTTATTCTTCCCCTCCTTTGCAACCACTTCTCCTACATGAGATAGTTTACCCTACCATGTCTCTCCCCATCTCCTCTTGCCACTTTCCTCTCTCACCTCATAATTTCATCCCTTGAGTATTCTCCCTTCCCAACAAATTCAACCTATGCCCTCTATCCATATATAACTGTAACCATATACACACACATTCACATATGTATTCATATGACCACACCCCCCTTCTTCCATTATTTTCATAGTGAGAAAGATATCATCAGTCACAGTTATTGCTTTTCCATATAGGAATATAAATAGTTCAACTTTGATAAGTTCCTTTTGATTTCTTTTCCCTGATTACCTTCTCCGGCATCTCTTACTTCTTGCGTCTGGATGTCAAATTTTCTGTTCAACTCTGGTTTTTTCCTCAAGAATGCTTGAAAGTCCTCTATTCCACTGAATGACCATATTTTCCCCTGAAACAAAATACTCAGTTTTGCTGGGTAGGTGACCCTTGGGTTCATTCCCAGCTCTTTTGCCCTCTGAATATCATATTCCAGCACCCCCCGATCCCTCCAGTGTAGAAGCTGCCAGGCCCTGGGCTATTCTGATTGTGAACACAATATTGAAATTGTTTCTTCCTGGCTGCTTGGATATTTTCTCCTTGATCTGGGGATTCTGGAACCTGGCTATAATATTCCTGGGAGTTTTCTTTTTGGGATCTTTTTCAGGAGGTGATCTGTGGATTCTTTCAACCTCTATTTTGCCCTCTGGATCTAAAACATCAGGGCAGTTTCCTTGAGAATTTCTTGAAAGGGTGATTTCTAGGTTCTTTCTTTGATCATGGCTTTCAGGTAGTCCAATAATTTTTAAATTGTCTCTCCTGGATCTATTTTCCAGGTCAGTGGTTTTTCCCATGAGATATTTCACATTGCCTTCTAATCTTTCGTTTGTTTGGATCTGCTTAACAGCATCTTGATTTCTCATAAAGTCACTAGCTTCCATTTGCTCCAGTCTAACTCAGAAGGAATGAATCTCCTCAGTGAACTTTTCAGATTCTTTTTCCATCTGGCAAATTCGACTTTTTAAGGCATTCTTCTCCTCAATGCCCTTTTGGGCCTCCTTTGCCATTTGAGCTAGTCTATTTTTTAAGGTGTTGTTTTCCTCAGTCAGGCTGTTGACCCTCATTTCATACTTTTCCTGCATTCTTCTTATTTCTCTTTCCAATTTTTCCTCCACTTCTCTTATTTGATTTTTAAAGTCCTTCTTAAGGTCCTCTATGGCCTGCAACCCGCTCATGTTTTCCCCTGGGGCTTTTGGAGCAGGACTTCTGACCTCACAGTCCTTTTCCCTCTCTATGCCCCCAAAATAGGAGTCTAGGGTTGCATTTTTCTGTTTCCTTTGCCTTGGCATGTTGCCACTTAATTGCTTGACTTTTGGGCTTGTTGCCACACTGGCTTTAAGGCCAGATAGAGGAATTTTCGTTCCAAACGTGTGGGGGGCAACTTCCGTTTCTGGCAAGCTGTAAACCCACCCACAACTTCCACCCTAGATCACAATCCAGATCCAGGGAGGTTAAAGCAAGAGCGATTACCCCCCAAGACTGATTGCTGGATCTCCCCACGATTTGTAGGCTGGGAGCCGGAAATGCCTCTGAAAACTACAAAATGGCTTGTCTCCTCAGCAGCTTCTAGCCCCCAGGGGAGGGAGCTGACGCATTCCCCAAGTACAGGTCCCAAAGTCCATAGGACACTAACCTCTTACTTTGTCCTAGGCATGTCTATGTTGATAATTCTGCAGTCGCCACAGCTCTTGGTGTTCTGGGGTTCCTCCAGCTGGCTGCTGGCCCTGCCGCCCTGGGGCTAAAACCTCGGCTCACGTGGACCTGGGCTCGGCTCGGCTCGGCTCCTGCGCTCTGCGCGCTGCCGGCTCCCAGACCTCTGCGCTGGTCCTTCCTGCAGGGCTGCTGGGCTGTCCTCAGCGGGAGGTTAGCTTCTCTGTGTCGTTCTGTGGGTGCTGGGGCTCCAGAAGTTGTTCAGAGTCCTTTTTTACATAGTTTGTGGGGAATCTGGGGGCAGAGAGGCTTGGACGAGCTGTTTCTACTCTGCCATCTTGGCTCCGCCCCCCTCTTCACTAATTTTCCCAAATAGTTTGTAAAGTATTGGAATCAATTGTTCTTTAAATGTTTGATAGAATTCACTAGTGAACCCATCTGGCCCTGGAGATTTTTTCCTAGGGAGTTCATTGATGGCTTGTTTGATTTCTTTTTCTGAGATGGGGTTATTTAGGTAATTCACTTCCTCTTCAGTTAATCTGGGCAATTTGTGATTTTGTAAATATTCATCCATTTCACTAAGATTGTCATATTTATGTGCATACAATTGGGAAAAATAATTCCTCATTATTTTTTTGATTTCCTCTTCATTAGAGGTAGATTCACCCTTTTTATTTTTGATACTTATAATTTGGTTTTCTTCTTTCTTTCTTTTTTATCATATTGACTAAGCGTCTATCAATTTTGTTGATTTTTTCATAAAACCAGCTCTTAGTTTTATTTATTAATGCAATAGTTTTCTTAATTTCAATTTTATTAATCTCTCCCTTGGTTTTCAATATTTCTAATTTAGTACTAAATTGGGGATTTTCAATTTGTTCTTTTTCTAGCTTTTTCAATTGCATGTCCAATTCATTGACCTCCCTTCTCTCTGCTTTAATTAAGTATGCACTCAGGGATATAAAACTTCCCCTAAGAACTGCCTTTAGTGCATCCCACAAATTTTGGTATGTTGTCTCATTATTATCATTCTCTTGAATGAAATTATTGATTGTTTCTATAATTTCTTGTTTGACCCACCAATTTTTTAGGATTAAATTGTTTAATTTCCAATTAGTTTTTAGTCTATCTTTCCATGGCCCTTTATTGCATATAATTTTTATTGCATCATGATCTGAGAATGATGCATTTAATATTTCTGCCTTTCTGCACTGGATTGTGAGGTTTTTATGCCCTAGTACATGGTCTATTTTTGAGTATGTACCATGCACTGCTGAAAAGAAAGTAAATTCCTTTTTATCCCCATTCAGTTTTCTCCAGAGATCCATCATATATAGTCTCTCTAAGATTCTATTCACCTCCTTAACTTCTTTCTTGTTTATTTTGAGGTTAGATTTATCGAGTTCAGAGAGGGGGAGATTAAGGTCCCCCACTAGTATAGTTTTGCTATCTATTTCTTCCTCTAATTCCTTTAACTTCTCCTCTAGGAATCTGGATGCTATACCACTTGGTGCATATATATTAAGTAGTGATATTGCTTCATTCTCAATGGTGCCTTTTAGTAGGATATAGTTTCCTTCCTTATCTCTTTTAATTAGATCTATTTTTGCTTTTGCTTTATCTGAGATAAGTATTGCTACCCCTGCTTTTTTTACTTTAGCTGAGGCATAATAGATTTTACTCCAACCTTTTACCTTTACCCTGTGGGTATCCCTTTGTTTCAAATGTGTTTCTTGTAGACAGCATATTGTAGGATTATGGTGTTTAATCCATTCTGCTATCCACCTCTGTTTTATGGGAGAGTTCATCCCATTCACAGTCACAGTAATGATGACTATCTGTCTCTTCCCCTCCATCCTATTCCCTCCCCTGTTTATGTTTTTGTTTCTTCCTTCTCCCTTCCCCTCCTTGAAGTTTTCCCTTTTGACCTCCCCCTCCCTCAGAGTTCCCACCCAGTGACCCCCCTTCTTAACCTACCCTCTCCCCTTACTACTATTTCCCTCCCTTCTAATCCCCCCCTTTAGTCTCCTCCTTTTCACCCCCCCTTACCCTCCCACTATCTATAGGACACAATAAATTTTTATACTTATCGGAGTAAATTACTCCCCATTTGATTCCAAACCAATGAGAGCAAATTTCAAACAGTGCTCCTCTCCCTCCATCCTTTTCCTCTATTTAATGAATTTATGTGTCTATTCACGTTAGAATCTTAAACTTCACTGATTAATTTGATCCTTCTTTGAACCAGAACCAGTGAGAATAGTGTTTAAATGATGTTCTTCTCCCTCTTTCTTTCCCCTCTTCTATAGTGCATTTTGATGCCTCTTTAGATGGCATATTTTACCTTTTCCTAGCTCATCCTTTCCTTTTTCCCATTACAGTACCTTTGATCCCCTTAATAGTCTTTTTTTTTAGACTTCATGTTAGTGCATTCATACCCACACCCTCTATCTAAGTATAACCCTTTTGAAGGTCACGATAATCATAAAGATTTCGAATATTGACAGTTATCAGCTCCACATATAGGGATGTGAACATTTTGCTCTTGTTGCATCCCAAGTAATGAGCGTGTGTTTGTGGGTGTGGGTGTGTTCACTTCTGCATGTGTGAGTCTATGTTACCCTTGTTTACCTTTTTATGTCCTTCTGGAGTCTTGTAATTGGAGATCAAATTTTCCATTGAGCTCTGGCTTTTTCATCAGGAAAGTCTGGAAGTCCCTTACTTCATTAAATATCCATCTCCTTGCCTGAAAGATTATGCTCAGTTTTGCCGGGTAGTTAATCCTTGGTTGTAGTCCTAGCTCTCTTGCCCTATGAAATATCAAATTCCACTCCCTCCACTCTTTTAATGTAGAAGCCGATAGGTCCTGTGTGATCCTAACTGTAGTTCCTCGATATTTGAATTGTTTCTTTTTGGCTGCTTGTAGAATTTTTTCTTTAATCTTGTAATTCTGGAATTTGGCTACTATATTTCTTGGAGTTTTCAGTTTGGGATCTCTTTCAGGAGGAGTCTGGTGAATTCTATTGATAGCTATTTTATCTTCTGATTCCAGGACAGTTTTCTTTGACGATCTCTTGGAGGATGTTGTCTAGACTGCTTTTTTCATCATGGCTTTCTGGTAGATCAATAATTCTTAAGTTGTCTCTCCTGGATCTGTTCTCTAGGTCAGTTATTTTTCCAGTGAGATATTTTACATTTTCTTCCAATTTTTCGATCGTTTTGTTTTTTTTTTGATTGACTCCTGCTGCATCATAGAGTTCTGAGTTTCAGTTTGATTGTATCTAATTTTTAGCGAATTATGGTCTTCAGTTAATTTTTGAAGTTCCTTTTTTAGGGAGGTATTTTCTTTTTCCAAGTTGGTCACTGCCTCCCTGATTTGGTCTTTAAAATTTTTCTTAAGTTCCTCCAGGAATGCTATTTGGGCTTGAGACCAAATCATGTTTCCTTCTGTGGTCTCTGGTGTGGCTAGAGAGTCTATATTGTCCTGTGTATTTTTTTGTTCTTGCCCTGCATAGTATGCTCGAATAGACTTTCTTGCCTTTCCCTTCTCCTTTTCAGCTTCCTTCCTTCCCATTATGACTTCCTGTTTCTTAGTTTCTCAGGCTATGAGTTTGGGGCCTGATCTTTGACTTTGAATACCTCTGGGTGGCTAGTTTATGGCTAAGTCAGGGAAGTCAGTGAGGAATGTAGATGCATAGGTCGGGGTGTGTCTGACCACTTCAGATTTCTGCCTCTATACCCCTGGGCTATAAGTAGGCTTTTGTTGGTGAGGTGAGGTAGGGCTTGTTGGGACCCCTCCCTCTCTTCTCTTCAGATTCCTGGCTGTCTCAGTTACACCCCTTCTTGGAGATTCTCAAGCCTGAGGCTATTTTCATTAACTTGGGATTTCAATCTGGGTGGGAGACTTATCTTTGGGTTTTCTGCTTCATGAAGGAGGGATGGGAGGATCGGAGCAGCTAGAATTTACTTTGCCATTCCAGCCCCTGTATTATACAGGCAGGCAGTTTCTAAACTTCCAGGCTGGGGGCCGAATGCAGCCTGGGAAGCCACTCTCTCCACTGGGGCCCGACTCTCCTACCTGGCTCCAATGGTCCTTTCCCTCCGCGAGATGACTGTGATTCGTCCTTGGGAAGTCTGCAGGCTGGGGCTTTTGCTCTCTCTGGTGTAGTCTGCTTGTCTGCTCTTAGGTCTGAGCTGTGCAGACCCCACGCGCTCTGCGCTCGACCAGTCCAGACACACTGGGCAACCTCCTGGGCTGGATTCTGCCACGCTCTGTCTTCCAGTGGGCTCTGTCACTCCGGAATCCGCTCAGATTCACCCTTTGAGCTTTAGTGACCGAGGAGCTCAGTGAGGTTACTGCTTCCTTTCTGCCATCTTGGCTCCGCCCCTTCTTCTCTGTCTCTGCTTTTATGTATAATACAATAACTTGTTAATAAGGCCCGTCCTCTTCTACACTCCCCTGCCATTTCCTACCCTGGTTCTATTGGTATTCTTTGCAAACATCTTTCTAAATCTCTGAATTCTCTCTTCTGAATCCCTGGTTCCCAGTTTTCACAAAGTCCTGTGCTTCTAGCCTATTCTCTCGCCAGGATAGAATAAGGAAAATCTTCCCATCCAGGAATACCATTCCCTTCCCTAGAGCCTTCCTGTCTCCAAGTAGAGATTTTATATTTTGTGATCCTGATTGTGGCACCAAATATATTGCCAATGCAATACACATGGCAGCTGCTATGAATATGCAGGTGTATTTCCAGGTTTGAATTGTAAGATATAACAGCCTCTTTTCCTTGAAGATGAAACCAAGACATTTATTCAAATACTACCTCCACAGCATCTCTCGTCTGTTTCACCTCTGCAGCATCTCTGATCATTCCATCTTGCAACATTTCTTGTCAATTTCGCCTCTTCAGCATCTTTCCTACACCCCCCCCCCCCCCGCCCAGTACAGATTCTCATCTCCTTACCTGGACTATGGCAGTAATGCTGGGGGGTGAAGTCTGCCTACCACCAGTCTCTCCCCACTCCACTCCATCCTCCCCTGATGATAAAGTGATCTTTCTAACTCAAATACAAAACCCTCTGTTTGGCGTTCAAAGTCCTTCATAACCTGCACCCTCCCTCCTTTCAAGTCATCTTCTTCTCCTTCTTCTCCTTTTCCTTCTTCTTCTTCTTCTTCTTCTTCTTCTTCTTCTTCTTCTTCTTCTTCTTCTTCTTCTTCTTCTTCTTCTTCTTCTTCTTCTTCTTCTTCTTCGCTTTTTGGAGTTGGGAAGGTAGGACAATTGGAGTTAAGTGACTTTCCCAAGGTCACACAGTTAGTGTCAAGTCTGAAGCTGGATTTGAACTGATGTCCTCCTGACTCCAGGGCTGGTGCTCTATTCGCTGTGCCACCTAGCCTCCCCCTTTCTAGCCTTATTACACTTGACTCCTCAACATGAACTCTCCATTCCAATGACTGTAGCCTCTTTGCTCTCTCTCCCATGAACAAGACCCTCCAACTCTCAGCTCAAGGCATCTTTTCTGGCCATCCCTCATGCCTGGGTTGCTCTCCTTCTTCTGTTCTGCCCACTGGCTTCCTCACTCTAGAAGAAGGTGGAGTTCTACAAGAACCCTAATTCCTCATCCTCCTCAATGCTAGAGCCTTCTCTCTGTTGAATATCTCCAATCTATCCCATCTATGAATTCTTTGTGCATAGTTGTTTGCATGTTGAATCTCCCATTAAGCTGTGAGATCATTGAGGGGAAGGGACTATGTTTTCTTGCCTCTCTTTGTTCCCCCAATGCTTAGCACAATGTGTGACTCATAATAGGCACTTAAATGCTTGTTGACCAACTCATGCCAGTAATGGGATTTGAGCTGATGACAGTAGAGAAAGGCATCCCAGTCACTTGTTCCCTTCAGCTTCCTGGGTAGGACATGTAGCTAGAGAGGAGAGTCCAGAGCCAGTCATGGCTTTTTTATATCTTCAGACCCTAGCACAGGGAAAGTCCTGAACAGTGAATGATCTAATTTAGTCCTCACAAGAGCCCTGTGCTAGAGGTATCATTAATAGAGTCTATGATTCTTAGAGAAGCTTCTTCATCTTTGTTTTGAATGTATCTCTACTTTTAGCCTGGCCGCCCACCTTTGATCCATAGTCATTGGAGCCCTGCTGATGAATTTGCCTCTTCCAAGAGGGCAAGAGAATTCCCTGGTCCTACAGGGGAGAGAAGAGCCCTGGCCCTGTGTTCAGCTGTGTCCTTCCTCCTTGGCCAGAGGAGGACTTTATGAACTTTGGAAGGCCAGAGTTTTCCACTGGTGTCCAAAGAGACTCCCTGGAACAGCTTTGTCTGTAGCAGAAACTGAAGCCACTGGATTTGATGAGGAAAAGCAGATTCAAACCTTGACAAAGAGCCAATAAAAAGAAGCTCCCCCCCACCCCAACTCAACACCTCCACCTCAAGGGGAACTTCATGAGTACCTGAGACTTCAAGGAACCAAGAGCTATGGCCCCTTGGTCCAGCCCTAATTCTCTCTCTAGGCTTGATCCCTCTTTTCCTTGGACTCTTTGGATTTGTGGGAGCATCTGCTCCAGATTTTGATCGGGAATTTTATACCAACTATTGTTATTATATCACTACAGTGAATACCTGTTTCTTTTAGAAACAAGTAATTGTCTGGATGACAAATTGGTATCATTAAGAATACATAAAAATTGATAATACACACAATATTTGTGCCTATTATCAATTGGTCATATATTTTTGCTGTTTGCATATAGACATGTGTATGTATAACTATATGTAATAAGGACCTTGGAGCTTGCCCAGAGCACCCAACATGGAGACACCCTGATTCTCTGTTCTCCCCTTTTATATGGGTGCTGGTAGCCTCCTTTGATTGGATGCATCTTTAAAGACTGCTAGACTGGGATAGTCAACCTCTTTCCTAAGGTGTCTTGAGGGTGATCACACAAAATTCACTCATAATGCAGGCTCCATGAACAAAGATGGGATGGGGGATACAATTTACCCCCCACTCTTTTACCCTGGCTCCAGAAAAGGGCCTGGGGTCTGTGTTCTTTGTCATTTGTTTTCAATTTCCAGTGCAGGTGGTGACCCCTCTAGACCAGGGAGTAGGGATTCCAGGTTGGAGGAAGGTGGGAGTAGCCAGAGTGCCTGGGGCTTGAGTCCAAGGGAATTTTTTGGACTTAGGACCAAACTAAGTTGGGAACCTGATCCCCTTTCACTCCTCAGAATATGAGATGGTACATATATGGGTGCGGTGGACAGATTAAGTCCTACATATGAGAGAATAGCTTTGCATATTTGCAATGATAACTTTTGAAGTAAACATTCCTCTGTGCAAGCCATTAGTAGTTAAATGGAGCTGGGGTACCCACCCTCCTACACTTGTGGGCCTACCATTGGCAGAGGCTACTATTATTGTCAGAGAGCTGAGGCACTCTCAAGCCTCCTTAGGGATAGCAGAGAACCCTGGGGGAGGGGTGAAATATGATTCCTGGCCTTCAGGCAGTGGAGACCAGGGTAGCAAGTGTCATGTCTAGATAGACACACAGACTGTCAGCCCCTCAAGGGTACCCATGCACTCTGAGAAAACAAGCTCCCCATTTTTAATCTTGTTCCAAATACTCAACTTTCTGATGTGAATCAGGGTTTGGGATAGTATCCCAGAACATGTGCTAAAAGTTAATCTAGAGGAAATAAATCAGGTTTTAAAAAAACCCTATTTTACTGACAAAAGGGAAGGATGAGGGCCCACTGCTTGGAGGTGAACATGAGCCTGACACCTGGCAATAGGGAGAAGGTAAAGCCTTTCCTTCCCCTTTCAGCTTTTGGGTTCTCTGCCAAGGAGAACATCCTTTGTGTTAGAAATGACAGGACAAACATGACTAAAGGGGAGTTGGTACCAATAGTTTATGAGAGAACATTTCTCCTCTTTGGAGAAATCTGGCTTCTGTGGGGGAAGGATCGGAAGGAGAAGGGTTTGGAGGAGTTTGGATTGGACCCAGAGAATGAATTTGGGGATAAGAGCAGAGATTTCAGAAGGTTTGAAGGTCAGGAGTGTACTTCTGGCTTCCTTGGGAGATGGCTGAAGGAAGGACACTCAAGGAGGACGAACGAAGACCAAGACTGAAGGATTAATGAGCAAGATTGTGAAGAAATGACTCAGGAACAAAAGGAGGAAGGAAACTGGCAAGACACCACAGCTAGGTAAGGACAGGCAGGTGGAATATGTGGAGGGTGAAGCAATTGTAGATGAGTGGGTGGGACCAGCTGCTGAAATGAGTAGGAGCTTGGTTCTGGGAAAGGTGAGGTGGGAATGGAGCATTCTTAAGAGTGAAGGAGATAAGCTCTTTCAGGTTGTCATTGCTCATAAAAGATCAGTGCTAGAAAGTAAAGACTCCAGGGACACAGCTGCATTACCCTTACCACTGCCCACTGAAGCAAAAGGAGGCAGGGAAGGCAGGGAAGAGCCATGTAAGCAAGCAGTGTCTGTGAATGAGCCTGGCCAGTAAGCACAAAGCAGAGCCGGTGGGTGCAGAGCACTTAGTGCAGTGCCTGCCACTCGGAAGGCACCTCAGCATTACTCATTCCCCTCTTTCAGGGAATAAAGGCAGGGCCAGGCACGGAGTCTGTCCTGTGTCCTCCAAACAGAGTGAACGACTTCATCAGCATTTAGGTCACAGCCTTTAGATCCCAGAACACCAGCCTCCAATCAGGAACAATCAGAGAATCAGGACTGTTTTCCACTCCAGGTGTAGACACAACAGCCATAAATATATCAAATGCATTTGGACTGGAGGCACAAACAAAGGCATGAGGCCCAGACTGGCTTTTAAGAATCAAAGCAGAATAAGGATGGTGTTCAGACTGTTGGAGAGACTTTCCTCCCAGTGGGCATCTCCTGTGTAGAAGGGGCAGGGAGCCTGATTCTGGAGTGATGTGCTGATGCATCATGGAAGGACCCTACTCCTCTCTGCAGAGATCCCTGAGCTCCATTCTGCTAGTCTAGTGAAGAGAGGCTGGCTATGTCCAGAGGGGCACCACCCAGCCCAGCAGAGGACTGCCACTTATTCCTGCCCAACACGCTCTTAGACCTTCATCTTCCCCCCAGGCTGTTGCCACATGGTCTGGGAGCACACGCTGCTGCTATTTTCCCCTTCACTGTATTTGTTCTTCCTGGTTTTAGGTGAAGCAGTGTTAGAGATGGCTATGGCCTTATAACCTTCAGTAGACCAGGAGGTGGCACTGGTCACAAACCAGAGGGTGAGCAGTCTGTCTGACCTAGTGTGATGGTAAGGGAATTTGGAGCTCTTTCCTGCTCCTTAATTGGCCTCCCCCGGAGCCCAACAAGAGAAGCTTGTTTAGGGGAGGTTGGTTTTTCAGGAAGGTCCACACCTTGTGTTACTTTGTAATTAGGCAGTGGATCACAAAGGTGGTTATGTCCTCTGACCCTGAAGAAGGGTGTGTGTGTGTGTGTGTGTGTGTGTGTGTGTGTGTGTGTCTACCCTGAGCTGAGGTTTTGCTTTGGGGCTCACCTCTGGGAAGAGTTGTGTGATTTGACCAGATGAGACTCTGGGCAGCCATTGAGCCCGTTGGCTTTGAAAACCCAGATGTTGGTGCTTTCCTCACTGGTAACTAAATAACTATGTCTGTATGTGATGGTCAGACAACTAGAAGCCCTGTCTGTTGGTCTGTTGAGTTGTGTTATTTTCTCTGTTTATATTTTTTGTTTGCTTGTAATTTCTGTTTGTATTCTCTGAAGTTCAAGGTGATGACTTTTCCCCCTGAACTAAGTGAATGATATATATTTGATTAAAGCAAGATTGTTAACCCATTTTGAATTGCTTCCCTTTAGAAAAACAGATCAAAGAACCTGTGTTAGCAGCCATCCTGGGTATGCAAGGGTGCTTGCTGCTCCACCTAGTGGAAGTGGAAGGCAGCCCAGCAGCAGTAGAAATGCAAACTTACTGACCCATTCATCATTACATCAAATTCAGAGGCTAACTTGGTGGGTGCCCACTGTCCCCAGGGAATGAGATGGTATAAGAGGGAGTGTGCCCCTAGGTCTTGGGGAAGAGGGGATGTTTGTACTTCTGTTCTAGCTTTATCTCTAAAGTAAATATCCTTTCATAGAAGCTAATTAATGTTCATTGGGTCAATAGAACTGAGGTGCTAATTGCTGGTGGTGAACACCAGAGAGAACTCTCCAGAATGGAGTTTTGAGCCTATAGAATTAGAATTAGAGAACAGACCATTTGAACCTTTCAGGGGTGCCCCAAGAACTGGTTGGGGTCTCCAGCTAGAGTAGATCAGACCAATGTGAGCTGGAAGACTGTGCCACAGGTAAGGCACATATAGTCCATGTGAACATTTGGAGGGGAAGGGAGATGGCTCTAAATTTGAGCTACTGAAATTCTGCTTTGCTCATACAGTATAGAGTCTTCTTTGATAAGGGGGGCACACCATACTGCATGGTCCTGTGCCAGTGTCTCCCATGTCTTACAATCAATTCCATAGCTCTGGCAATTCATGTATCAATCTCGACATCAACGTGTATGTCCTTGGAAAGTGCATAGCTAAAGTAAGTGAACTTACCCACCGCATTCAGAACTTCTCCATTTGCTGTAACTGACGGCTCCATGTATGGATGGTGGAGTGGCTTATGGAGTACCTGGGTTTTCCTGGTGTTAATTATTAGGCCAAAATTAGAACAAGCAGGAGAGAATCAATGCACACTTTGTTGTATCTCAACTTCAGAGGTTGCATTGAGTATACCATAATCTGTGAACAAAAATCATGCACCAACTCTCCCTCCACTTTAGTCTCAGTTTGAAGTCTTTTCAAGCTAAATAGTTTACCATCAGTACAGTAGATGACTTTGATGCTGTGTTCATTTTTGTTGAAGTCATCTGACAACATGGCTGAAAATATCATGCTAGAAAGCATGGGAGCAATCACACAGCCTTGCTTCACTCAACTGGAGACTGGGAAAGGTTGAGATCAATGTTATCCAGAACCCAAGCAAGCATGTCCTCCTGAAACTGATGTACAATGCTTATGAACTTCTTCAGGCAGCCAGATTTTGCTAGGATCTTCCACAAGTCCTAATGACAGATGGTATCTTTGGTAACATGATAAATGTCGTATACAGGCATGTTCTATTCCTGGCATTTCTCCTGAAGTTGTTGGGCAGCAAACACCATATCAGCTGTTCCTCAGTTCTTTCTGAAGCCACACTGGCTCTCAGGTAGATGACCATCTTCCAGACAAAGGATCAGTTTATATTTTTCTCAATTTATTTATTTATTTTTAGATTTCAACATTCATTTCCACAAGATTTTGAGTTACAAATTTTTCTCTCCATCTTTCCCTTATTGCACCCCAAAATAGCAAGCCTACTGAATACCCCTACCCCCAATCTGCTCTCTGTTATATCCTCCCTCATCACCCCCCCAACTTTCTAGTAGGACAAGATGGATTTCTATACCCCAGTGCCTGTATATTTTAAAAGGATCAGTCTATTAAGGCGGACTCTGGCAACAGTCTTGCCAGCAATGACTAAGAGAGAGACCCCTCCTATGATTATCATAGGACAATCTGTTTCCTTTTCCTTTGTAGAGATGGACAATGGAGGCATCCTTGAACTCCTGGAGGAATAACCTCCTTTTTGCCATATAACTTGGGAAAATTTCAGTCAGTTTTTGTATGAGCCCTGGGCTCCTTGTCTTATAAATCTCAGTTGAACAGAATCAGGACCAAGCATTTTGCCTCATGAGAGGAGTCTAATGGCATCCAAAACTTCTTACTTTGAAATTCAGCTAGAGAGGGATTGACTTCAACCAGAGGTAAATGGTTAGTGGCTTCAGCATTAGCTGATGATGGTCTATTGAGAATACTAAGAAAGTGTTTAGCACATCTCTCTAGGATCATGTCCTTATCACTAATGAATGTGGCTCCATCAGCACTGAGTAGTTGAGATGTGCCATATGTGCTTTGGATTGTTACTATCAGCATAAAACTGAATTTCTTCTGCCTTCTGACTGAAACGAGAACCCTGCATCTTTCTACGTTTCACTTTTACTTCACTTTTTAAAATTATTTTTATTAATTTTTATTATTTTAAATAATAATTTAATATTTATTATTTTTTATTAATTTATTTGTTTATTTTTAGTTTATAAGATTCAGTTCCACAGTCCCTTGAGTTTCAAATTTTCTCCCCCTCCCTTTCTTCCCTCCTCCCTCTGATGGTGACACGCAATAAAATATAGGATCTGCAAATACCTTCACATTAAACGTTAGTCAGGTTGTAAAGAAGGATTATAACCCATGGAATAAACAGTGGGAAAGAGGAAACAAAACAAAACGAGAAAAAGAAAGGGAGCTGGTAGTTTGCTTCAATCTGCATTCAAACTCTGTAGTTCTTTCTCTGCATGTGGACATCTCTTTCCATCATAAATCTTTTGGAATTGTCTTACAACCTTACATTGCTGAGAAGAGCCCAGTCTATCAAAGTTGGTCATCACACATACATTGTGTCTGTAATTGTTGTACTTTACTTTTTTTTTCAAATGCTTTATTAACTTCTGGTTTACATCATTCACTTCTGCCAGATATTGAGTTACAATTTTTTCCCCATTTTTCCCCTACCCACCACTTCAAAATAGCGGTCCCACTGGATATCCCTTCCTCCAATCTGCTGTCTCCCATATCTTCTCCCATACCACCTTCGACTTTTCCAATAGGGCATGATGGATCTCTATGCCCCAATGCGTGTATATCTTATTTCCCAATGATATGTAAAATAGTATTAATAATAGTATTTATATATTCTTAAACATTTGAATTTAAAACTTTGAATTCCAGATTCATTTACTTCCTCCATTGTCACTCACCCTTACTGGCAAGATAAACAATTCAGTATATGTTGTACATGTGTAGCTATGAAAAACATTACCATAGTAGATATGTTGTAAAAGACTGACTATATTTTCCTCCCTCCCATCCTACCTCCCACTCGTTCCACTCTATACTTTGCTCCTGTTCCCTTCAAAAGTGGGTGACTCGGATAGGGTAAGAGGCAGAGCCAAGATGGCGGAGTAGAAACAGCACTTCCAAGGCGCTCTAACCCACACCACTTCCAAACTATGTAAAAGGGGACTCTGAACAACTTCTGGAACCCCAGCACCCACAGAATGACACAGAGAAGCTAACCTTACACTGAGGACAGCTTGGCAGCCTTGTAGGGAGGGCCAGTGCAGCACTCTGGGAGCAGGCAGCCCAGTACACGAAGAGCCGAGCCCAGGTTGGCGTGAGCCATAGTTTTAGCCCTAGGGTGGCCAGGCTAGCAGCCGGCTGGAGGGACCCCAGAACACCAGCTGCTGTGGCAATTCCAGAATCATCAACACAGACATGCCTAGGACAAAGGAAGAGGTTAGTGCCCTATGTACTTTGGGACCAGTATTTGGGGAACACATCAGCTTCCTCCCCATGGGAGCTAGAAGCTGCTGAGGAGACACGGCACACTTGCCATTTTGCAGCTCCAGTGGCAGCATCAGCTCCTGGCCTGCGAACTGTAGGGAGATCTAGTGATCAGTCTTGGAGGTTAATCGCTCTTGCTTTAACCTGCTTGGATCTGGATTGTGATCTGGGGGAAGGTCTGGGGTGGGTATCCAACTTGCCAGAACCAGAAGTTGTGAAGACCCCAACGTTCGGGATGGAAGCTCCCCTGTCTGGTGACAGAGTCCTACTGTGGCAACAAGCCCAAAAGTCAAATAATTAAGTGGCAACATGTCAAGGCAAAGGAAACAAAATAAACAGAAAAATGCAACATTAAACTCCTATTTTGGGGGCAAAGAGGATCATGGAACAGGAGGAGCACTGTGAGGTCAGAAATCCTGCTCCAAAAGCCCCAAAGGAAAATGTGAGTGAATTACAGGCCATAGAGGACCTTAAGAAGCAGATGAGAGAAGTGGAGGAAAATTTGGGAAGAGAAATGAGAAGGATGCAGGAAAAGTATGAAATGAGAGTCAACAGCCTGACTGAGGAAAATAATACCCTAAAAACAGACTAACTCAAATGGCAAAGGAGGCCCAAAAGGGCAATGAGGAGAAGAATGCCTTAAAAAGCCAAATTTGCCAGATAGAAAAAGAATCTCAAAAGCTCACTGAGGAGATTCATTCCTTCAGAGTTAGACTTGAGCAAATGGAAGCTAATGACTTTATGAGAAATCAAGATGCTGTTAAACAGATCCAAACAAATGAAAGAATAGAAGGCAATGTGAAATATCTCATGGGAAAAACCACTGACCTGGAAAATAGATCCAGGAGAGATAATTTAAAAATTATTGGACTACCTGAAAGCCATGATCAAAGAAAGCACCTAGAAATCACCCTTCAGGAAATTCTCAAGGAAAATTGCCCTGATGTTTTAGACCCGGAGGGCAAAATAGAGGTTGAAAGAATCCACAGATCACCTCCTGAAAAAGATCCCAAAAAGAAAATTCCCAGGAATGTTATTGCCAGGTTTCAGAATTCCCAGATCAAGGAGAAAATACTCCAAGCAGCCAGGAAGAAACAATTTCAATATTGTGGAAACACAATCAGGATAACACAGGATCTGGTAGCTTCTACACTGAGGGATTGAAGGGCATGGAATATAATATTCCAGAGGGCAAAAGATCTGGGATTGAAGCCAAGGGTCACCTACCCAGTAAAACTGAGTATTTTGTTTCAGGGGAAAATACGGTCATTCAGTGGAATAGAGGACTTTCAAGCATTCTTGAGGAAAAAACCAGAGTTGAATAGAAAATTTGACATCCAGATACAAGAAGCAAGAGATGCCTGAGAATATAATCAGGGAAAAGAAATCAAAAGGAACTTATCAAAGTTGAACTATTTACATTCCTTCATCCCCTCTCTCATCCCCTTCTCCCCTACTCTCCTACAGGGTGAGATAACCTATTTAGTGTCTATGTCATTCTCTCCCTGAGCCAGATTCAATGAGAATAAGGTTTTGCCTTTTTGCCTTCCTGCTCTTCCCTTCCCTTGTATCCATTTTCCATTGCCTCTTCTATATGAGATAGTTTACCCCATTCTGTCTCTTCCCATCTCTTCTGCCATATTCCTCTCTCACCTCTCAATTTCACCCTTTAGGCATCATCCCTTTCTATTTAAAATATTACTGTGCTCTCTATCTATGTATACCTGTAAACATATATACACACATTCACATATGTATTCACATGCTCATATACACATCTTCAACTATTTTCATATATATGTATATATATACACATTCACATATGTATTCATATGTCCATATACCCTTCAACTATTTTCATACTGAGAAAAGTTTCATCAGTTACAATTATTGTTTTTCCCTGTAGGAATGTAAATATTTCAACTTTTATAGGTTCCTTATGATTTCTTTTCCCTGTTTACCTTCTCAAGCTTCTCTTGCTTCTTGTATCTGAATGTCAACTTTTCTATTCAACTCTGGTTTTTTCCTCAAGAATGCTTGAAAGTCCTCTATTCCACTGAATGACCATATTTTCCCCTGAAACATGATACTTAGTTTTACTGGGTAGGTGATTCTTGGTTTTAATCACAGCTCCTTTGCCCTCTGGAATATCATATTCCATGCCCTTCAATCCCTCAGTGTAGAAGCTGCCAGATCCTGTGTTATCCTGATTTTGTTTCCACAATATTCAAATTGTTTTTTTTTTCTGGCTGCTTGTAATATTCTCTCCTTGATTTAGGAATTTTGGAATGTGGCTATAATATTCCTAGAAGTTTTCCTTTTGGGATCTTTTTCAGGAGGTGATTAGTGGATTCTTTCAACCTCTATTTTGCCCTCTGGTTCTAAAACATCAGGGCAGTTTCTCTTGAGAATTTCTTGGAGGATGATTTCTAGGTTCTTTCTTTGATCATGGCCTTCTTTTAGCCCAATAATTTTTAAATTATCCCTCCTGGATCTATTTTCCAGGTTAGTGGTTTTTCCCATGAGATATTTAACCTTGCCTTCTATTCTTTCATTTGTTTGGATCTGTTTAGCAGCATCTTGATTCTCATAAAGTCACTAGCTTCCATTTGCTCCAATCTAATTCTGAAGGAATGATTCTTCTCAGAGAGCTTTTGAGATTCTTTTACCATCTGGCAAATTCGGATTTTTAAGGCATTCTTCTCCTCATTGCCTTTTTGAGCTTCTTTTTCCATTTGAGTTAGTCTATTTTTTAAGGTGTTATTTTCCTCATTCAGGCTGTTGACTCTCATTTCATAATTTTCTTGCATCATCTCATTTCTCTCCCCAATTTTTTCTCCACTTCTCTTATCTGCTTCTTCAGGTCCTCTATGGCCTATAACCAGCTCGTTTTTTCATTTTAAGCTTTTGGTGCAGGATTTCTGACCTCACAGTGCTCCTCCTGTTCCATGATCCTCTTTGCCCCCAAAATAGGAGTCTAGTGTTGAATTTTTCTGTTTATTTTGTTTCCTTTGCCTAGGCATGTTGTCACTCAATTACTTGACTTTTGTGTTTGTTGCCACAGTAGAACTCTGCCACCAGCCAGGGGAGCTTTCATCCCAAACGCTGGGGTTTTCTCAGATGCTGGAGGTATTAATTGGGTTAAGCCTCCACATGCTCTGCCAAGCTGTTCACATACCCCAAGACCTCCAACCCAGATTGCAATCCAGATCCAAGAAGGTTAAAGCAAGAGCAATTACCTGCCCCAGACTGATCCCTGGTCCCCCTACAGTTTGCAGGCCAGGAGCTGAAGCTTCCACATGGCTGCCACTGTGCCCCAGTTCCTCAGCAGCTTCTTGCCCTGGGGCAGGAGGCTGATGCACTCTTCCCAACTAGTGATTCCCAAAGTTCATACTGCACGGACCTCTCACTTTGTCCTTAGCATCTATGTGTTGGTAATTCTGGAAATGCCACAGCTGTTGGTGTTCTGGAGTCCTTCCAGCTGGCTGCTGGTCAGACCTCCCTGGGGCTAAAACCTCCAACTCATGTGGGCCTGGGCTTGGCTCCCAGAGCGCTGGGCTGGCTGCTCTGTGCTGGGCTGCCAGGCTGTCCTCAGTAGGAGCTTAGATTCTCTGTGTCATTCTGTGGGTTCTGTAGCTCCAGAGTTTGTTCAGAGTCCCCTTTTACACGGATTGGGGAAGTGGGGAACAGGAGCTGCTCAAAAATCCTGTTTCTACTCTGCCATCTTGGTTCCTTGTACTTTACTTTTGATGGAGATGAAATATCCTGTTGGTAAACCCTGTGTAGTTCTCATTTTTCATCATTTTCATCAATCAGTCTTGATGTTTGTTAGTATTCTGGCCCAGATAATTAAATTAAATGTGGTGCTGTACACCAAATCTCTGAAAGCTGCCCACTCCTTTTCTGGTCCAATGTTGCCAACTGTGTGTTGGTTCAGCTTTCCCTCCAAGCTATCAGCAAACTTTTCTCACATGGAGAAGCATTCTAATCTGTTGACATCAAGCCTTCTGGTAGTCATCTTGCCTGGGTTCCACCACTTCCATTGAATTCAAGTGTTTAGCTTGAAGAGGATAAATTGATGATTGGTCCAGCACTCTGTACCATACATCACCTTCATCACTATCTCATCCTTTCTCTTTTTAGTTCACTCTTTTTGGGAGGCGTGGGTTCTTATGGACTGCACAGCCTCTGCCAGCTTCACAGCACTCTCCAACACTGCAGTCATTCCAGACAAATGTGTGTCCAGCTCCACCTTCAGTAAGCTGGCCTTCCTTGGTCATCCTGGTTTCCCTCAGGGATGCTCTCTGGATGTAACGCCTGCTGAATTCTTTACAACAGCAGCAGTTTACCTTTCAGGTCTGCTGGATTTCCTCCATTTACCAATGGCGAGTGGAGTGGTCTTCACAAAAGTTTTTATTTACTTATTTTTTTGTGTGTTTCAGCCTCAGAGTGGGATCCCCACTAGCATCAGAAAGCAGGTCAGGGTTGAGTGAAGCAGACAGTTTTGTTTTTCTTTTTGTTTTTGTTTTTGCTTTTTGGAGGGCAATTGGGGTTAAGTGACTTGCCCAAGGTCACGTGGCTAGTTTTTGTGTTAAGTGTTTGAGGCCAGACTTGAATTCAGGTCCTCCTGACTCCAGGCTGGTGCTCTACTCATTGTGCAACCCAGCCGCCCCAAGCAGACAGTTTTTAGGGCACTTTTTCTAACCCTTTTCTTCATGCTAGAGGTAAGCAATGTAGTCCTTCAAAAAGGCTGCTCCAACACTCAGGGGGCTCCTGAATTCCATTGCTGTTTTAAACTGGTGAGAAGATGACCTATGGCCTGGGTAGCCCAAGTGCAGGGTTGTGACTACAGTTCCCAGTGTATCTGCACCTGCTGCTTTGTCACCTGCTTGTGACCATGGGACTTTGAGATAGTTAAAATTGGTAAAATAGTATGAGTGAGGTCTTTTAATTTGTGCATAAATTGAATTTAAGTGGGAGACAGGTAAGTGAAATTATTGACCTCACTTTCTTTTCCAGAGTCATCAACATCCAATGGCAAGACAAAAGTCAAGATTATTGTTGATGGCCCAAGATGCAGTGGATGGCTTTGGTGTCTTCCATGTCTGACCAAGCTCTGAGGCTCCACAGCACCTGCTTCAGCCTCCTTTGTGGCCTTTGCAACAACTGGTTCTCATCCTCCCATTCCACCAGGAGAAGTCTGCAGTTCTTGTGGATCTCCCCCCCACCCAACTCACTGACAAGCTTGGGGCCCATTAGTTACCTTCAGCCTGGTTCAGCCCATCTGCTGATGCAGTTTATTAGGGGTGTGACCACTGAACTTGCTACAGCTTCTGGGAGCCACAAGTGAGAGCTGGGTGAATCAGGTGGACACCAAAGGTGGGAAGCAGCCCTGGAAAGGGCTCGGCAGCCTTCACACCAGAGATGCTAGTCTTCCCTGAACAGCCTACACCCCCCCTGCCCTCAACACTAGGAAATCCAATGACTCTGTCTGGAACTAAGGAGGACCCCTGTTTAGACAAGGTGGGGGAGAAGAATTCCTACCTGTTATACCAACAGAAACATGTGCTTTCTTGCCAGGCTAAGCTCCCTGAGGGCAGGAACTATTTCCACTTTTGTGGCTGTAGCCTTAGCATCTGGCACAACACCTGGCAATGGGGACTTGATAAATAATAAATAAATAACAATATAATGAATCAAATTCTTGTTGATAAATTGATTGATGAATTGAGTCTATCTGGACAAGGTTAGTGAAGGAGAAGCAGTTGAGTCTACCTAACAGACAATTTGGGCAGAAAAATGAAATAGATAAGTGGGGTGGGATGCAATCCATGCCTGGTACAGAGATGCAGGGTGGAGTAGAGGGGCGGGCAGCAGAGGCTTCAGCGATGTAGATTTACAGAGCTCTCTTTCTGCCAAAATTAGTGTACCTAATAATTTACTGTTGTTTGCAGTGCATCTGATTCTTCATGACCCAATTTCGGGTTTTCTTGGCAGAGATACTGGAGTGGTTTTTTATTTCCTTCTCCAACTCATTTTACAAATGAAGAATCTTGAGTCCAATAGGGTGAAATGACTTGCCCAGGGTCACACAGCTAGTAAGTGTCTGAGGCTGGATTTGAACTCAAGTCTTCCTGATTCCAGATCCAGAGATCTGTGCACTGTGCCACGTAGCTGCCCATGCCAGGCACATCGATAGTTCCTTATTAAATGTTAGGGGTGCTCAGTAGTACCATAGATGGATGACTCTGCCCAGCAGGCATTTAGAACTGAATGTCTTGGTCCTGGAGACTAGAGCTCAGCAGAGAGGTCAGGGCTGGATATCCAGGTCTGAGAGTTATTTGCACAGAGATAATCATTAAATTCACAGGAGCTGATGAGATCACCAAGAAAAGTTGTAGAGGGAGAAGAGAAGGAAGACGTGGGGTTAAGGGGTGTGACCTAGATGAGGATCCAGCAAAGGAGAATGAGTAATTAATGACCCTAATTACATCTACCATGCATGGTTTCGTGTTTGTCGTTTCGTCAATGAGATCCTATGCTTTCAAACACGAAGGCACCAGAAGCCCTGGCTGTTGTCAGGCAGGCATTTTGAAAGATGCCAACAGTTCTGGCTGAGCAGAGAAGCTGCTCTCACGCCCCTGCGAGGCCGGCAAAGAACGTTCCTGCACATCCGCACCAGCTCCCCAGTCCCAGAGCAGACCCTGCAGCACCTTTCCTTGTGGACAGTGGTCCAGGTGTGTGCCAGCCTTCCATACTGAGCATATGAGTCTCTTTCCTCCTTCTGATCTTTTTGGATCTTGTCAGGCTATCACTGGGTTGAAGAGGACACATGGTTTGTTGACCTCTGGGCAGAGTTCCACATTGCTTTTCAGAATGGCTAAACCACTTCCACCAACCATGTACAAATGTGCCTGGTTTTCTACAGCCACTCCATTTCTGCCCCTTTGCCAAGCTTGGTGGAGGTGGAGCTCCATGTTTGGCTTCATTTGTCTTTTCTTTGCTTAATAGTGATTTGGAGCACTTAAAAATATAGTTATTGACAACTGAGTTTCATCCTCTGCTTCCTGGAGGACATTCTTTTTCAAGAATGCGTTGGACTAGGTGGTCATTCTAGCTCTGAGAAGTGCTGTGACTTTGTGGTCATCTTGCCTTTGCTTAGAGACCCCCAGTGAGGGTCTCCTCACTCACTACCTTCTGAGGGAACACGTTTTTCTTTTTGGAGTGGGGAAGGTAGGGCAATTGGGGTTAAGTGACTTGCCCAAGGTCACACTGGCTAGTAAGTGTTAAGTGTCTGAGGCCAGATTTGAACTCCGGTCCTCCTGACTCCAGGGCAGTTCTCTATTCCCTGTGCCATCTAGCCGCCCCAAACCCATTTTTTTTTCAGAGCTCTAAGTGTTAATGAAGAACAATGAAGAACTCTGTTCCATGTTGAGGATAACAGATACGTGGGCGGCAGTCTATCTTGAAAACAGATGCTGAGCAGGTCTGTTGTGTGACAATGATGGCAAACAGTTGGCTGTCCGTCCTGACTCGCACTGTAGCCCCCAGAGTCACAGACGCCTGATGGGAGGCTGACAGCTGAATGGGAGGGGCCAGCGATCTCTCTGGTTATTTGGCGGGGCTGAAGATGGAGAGAAGCAGCGGGTCATTTCTTCTGATTTTTGGCAGGTTGTGTTCTAATCGTGATGAGTTAGGGCAGAGCTCAAGGTGAAGCTCAACAGAGGGAGAGACTCTAACGTGGAAGTCGAGCTGCCTGCAGGGGCACGCTTGCGCCCTGTCAGACTTGGACCGCTCGGTTTTCTCCCAATTTTCCCGCATCCCTCGGGTGCAGCTGTGAGTGCAGCAGCGCAGTTGGGGAGTGCTGGTTCCAGGCACTTTGCTAAGCCAAGGAGCACAACTACTAAAGCAGGGTGTGTCCTCTTCCCAAGGAGGGCACCTTCAGGAGGGAGGCACAGCCAGAACAGAGCTGATCTCTCCGGCTTTGTGACAAGGGCACGAAATGGCCTCGGCGTGTCCTACTCATGTTATGATGACTGCTCTTAGGGCTAGAGGTGGAAAAGCATATTCCGGAGGGGCAGGGGAGACGGCCGGGTGGATGGTGGGACGGGAAGCACGGTCTGGCTGGGCAGAGTCTGGGGCTGGCACGTTCACTTTTCCTGCGAACTCCTTAGCGGATGCAGCGCTCCAAACTGGCTAGATTAAGCCTCAGGGATGAACAAAAGGGAAACCATTTGATTGAAGAAAAGAGATAAAGTATTAACATAAGAATCAAATGACAAGTGATTTCAAAATGAAAACCAGAGGACACTTTCCTTTCCAGAAAACATCCAGTTGGAAAGAAAATTACCTTCCTTTAAAAACTCAGAAAGCTCAAAATCCAAACCCCAAAATAGTCCGTCCTGAGGAGAGTGTCCCCCATTTACGCGCCTCGAGGTCCTCAGTGTGCAGTAGCTGAGCCATCCCTCAGGGGCGCTCACTTCTCTTGGCCCGCACCTGGGGGAGAGGCTGCCCTACCCCACCCGGGCAGGCTGGCTTTGCTTCTGAATGACCACAAGCTCTTTGGGTCTTTTCCTTTGGGGACGCGGCTTCTGCAGGTCTAAGAGATAAAATATTGAGACTGAAACAGAGAGGTTGCTGCATTTATGTTGGCCTTCCCCACCCCCTCAGTGAAGAATCCAGTCTTGACTTTACTTCCCTCTGGAGCTGCACGCTTGGACAGATTCCTCCTCCTGCCCCTTCCCCTCTCCCCCTCCTCCTTTCCCTCCTCCTCCTCCCCCTCCCCCTCTCCTTCTTCTCCCCCTCCCCCTTCCCTTCCCTCTCTCCCTCCCCTTTTCTCTCCCCCCCCTCCTCCCTCCCCTCTCTCTCCCCTTCCCCTCCCCTTCCCCTCCTCCTCCTTCTCCTCCCCCTTCCCCTCCCCCTCCTCCTCCTCTCCATTCTCCTCCTCCCTTTTCCTCCCCCTCCTCCTCCCTTCTCCCTTCTCCTTCCTTCTCCCTCCTTCTCCTCCTCCTCCTCCTCCCAATATTCACTGAAATAGGTGATTTTTACCTGCCCCTGCTGGTTGGCACATCCTAAGGATGAATTTGCCTGGGGTTGTACCTGTGGGCTCAGTAGGGAAGTCCAGGGAGAGGATCTCTGTATCTGAAATGTGCAATCTGACAGAGCTGCCTACATCTCCAGGATATGAAGTGATTGCCCAGGGTCACACATGCAGGATGTGTCAGAGACTTGAACCCAGGCTATCCTGGCTTTTATACACAACACTGCCTCTCCCAGAGTTTCACCTATCTCATCAATAAGGCTTTAATAAGGAATGGGGGAAGGAGATTGTCTGCACATACACATACACATACACATAAACATACACATACACATACACATACACAACAGAAGCTCCATGAGAGCTGGAAGAAGAACTACTGAGACAGGCAGAAGTTCACAGAAAAAAAGATCAGACAAATGGCCTCATTCCCATGGGCGCTGTGTGCGGTTGCTCAAAGTCTGGGTCACAAGAAAGAACAGCTGAGGCGCTGAGGCAAGGAGGGCCCTCTGACAGCCTGGACGTCGCTGAGATTTGGTGGGAGAAGCCCACGACTAGACCGACTAGACTAACAGTGACAATGTCCATGCTGATGGCTCCCCTGTGCATTCACTCAGGCCAGAAACCCTAACCCTTTATGTCTCACATCTTACCTGGGGCTCACAACAACTCTGTGAGTAGGCACCATTTTATCCCCATGTTAATGACACTTAATAATAGTAAGCACTTGTCTAGTATTTTAAATTTTGAAGAGATTTACATCTGTTAGCACATTTTGACAAGTGAGGAAACTGAGACAAGGGAGATCGACACCACAGTGTCTGGGACAGAATTTGAACTTGAGTTGTCTTGACTCTTCATTAACTGTGCCATTCCACTGCCTCAGAAATTCCAAGAGAAACATTTTTTAAAATAAAGAAGACAGGGTAGATAAAGCAGGGGCTGGGGAAACACTGTATGTGAAGAATGTATTGACCTTCTTCTCATGTGGGGGTGTCCACATTAAATAAATTGATAAAATGTCCAGAAATAAGAGTCAAGAAACCTGACAGAGACTAGCCATGGGAAGATCAACAGAGGGGGAGTGGGGAAGGCTCTTCTCTGTGGAATACACTGTGGCCATCTGGCCAGAAGTGTTCAGAATGAGACCTTCCATCTGGCAAAGAGGGCTGAGACTGCCACAGCCCTGGACAGCTTGGTTGACCTAGACTCGGTTGGGGCTTTCTCACTGCTGGAAGCAGAGCAATCACTTCTTAACTTATTGTAATGATAATTTTCTCATCCAAAAGGGAAAGGAGAGACTTCTCTGGTGGCCCTCACCACCAGCTGGATAGCAAACCTGATGTAAAGTGCCCACTCTTTCCCAGAGTCAGTGATAAGGAAGGAGAGAAGAGCTGGACGTGGCTTGAGGAGACTTCAAGGGGCCCCTAATTTTATCTGTCTTGACCAATGACACCAAGCTGGGAGAGTCAGTCAGGGTCTAAAATGCCCTTGGCAGGTTAAAGCACTCCACAGGGACGAATGGACAGTCTTCCTCTTGGCTTGGAAAAATCCCCTTCATAAACACAACTCGGGGGAGATATGGTTAGACAATAGTTCTGAAAAAGATCTGGATTTGTTGGGCATGGTGACAACACCAAGGCTCATGGGATTGGGGCCCCCTGGAATAGAGAGGCAGGGTCCTGGTCTGCTTGGCCCTGCTCAGACTCCTTCTGGAGACCTGTAGAGTTCTGGGGGCTGTCATGGAGGAAGGACCGGAGGTGAGCTGGAGAGTTGGGACAATGGTGGAGGGCCTGGCCATGGGAAGGGAGCACTCCCCACAACAGCCTGTGAGGGAGGTGCATTACTATCCCATTTGACAACTGAGGAAACTGGGGCAAACAGAGGGTAGTGACTTTCTCAGGGTCACACAGCCTTAGAAGTGTGTGAGGCTGGATTTGAACTTAGGTCTGCTTGACCCCACTGTGCATTTTGCATCATGCAGGCGAGAGGCCTCAGGGCCTCCATGTGAGGATCTGATGGACTCTGGCCAGATAGCCCAGGATAACAAGGGGCCCTGAAGGCAACCTCAGAGGTCTCATAGCTAAGAAGTAATGGTAAGAACCTAAAAGTCACCAAATTACAAAACAATTTTTTTCTTGATCTTCAGTGCAAAAATGTGAGATATTGTGTGTAAAAAGAGCTAACTCCCCTTACCAAATGTCAAGACAAAAGGCCCCAAAATGAAAACCCCCAGGTGATGGGGCAGAAAAAATTATCAGTGTATTTTCTAGAAAAAAACAACTTGATTTAATTTTCAGTTTTCAATAATTGGGAGGTCCCAGGAAGTAGGACTGGTGCCCTGAATAGATTCCCCCCACACCTTTAACAAAAAGGATGATGAAATGTCATATCTTGAAACTTTTCCTGGCAGACATGTTACTGAAATATATGCTCTGGATGACAAAAGTTAAGGGACAGAGATACAGCGTTCCAGGCGGTGGCTTCTGCCTCCTCAGAGGTCTAGAAGAGCCCATCAGGTGAGTGGGTGGGGTGCTGTGGGCCCCGCCTGCTGGGCTCTTTGGTGATTAATGAGGAGACCCCCCCCCCACCTGCTACTCCCACCGTGACCGGACCTTCTTGGCTTAGGTCGAGATCTTTTCAAGGCCCTGGGTGGGTTTTGCTCACTGTGGTGATCTAACCCGGGGTAGACAGTCAACAGGAGCAAAACAGGTTTTCCACCCAAGTTGTCCTGGGGCCTTAAGTGAAACTCCCCCCTCCTTTACTCAGGGATTCCCTCCTTCTACCTCTTCCCCACCCCCAGGCTTAGACTGGTGGTCAGCCTGAAGACAAGCCTACTTTAGGGGTGACAGAGGGACCAGGGATATCAGGACAGAGAGGACCATGAGCGTGGACTGAAGGGCAGACCCTGCTGGACCTGCCTCACCAAGGTGAGGTTTCTCTCTGACTTCTGACTCCCCCCAGTTCCTCGTGGAGTGGCCCTGTTGGGGCCCCAGGGACTTTGTTCTAATTGGCTGCTTGGTGTGGTCACATCTGGGCAGCTTGGGGAATCAGGACCCCAGAGCCCTCTAGCTTCAGTAGAAAAAATCACCTTGGTACACAGTGAAGGCACAGTCAGCCCCTGTGCCACCCGTCTTCTCCACCCCTCTCTTCTGCTCCCCAAATACCGTATCAGGATTACAACTTTCGGCTTAGAGTTCAGGGGACTCCAGCCTGGGCTGAAGAGAGAGCCAGTGTCTGCCACTGGTGTGGCTGGAGTAGGGCAGGTAAGGAACCGACCAGGCCTCCCTACCCTTTTCCCCTTCCTCTTTGACCCACTGCCGGGTTAGCCAGGCTCCTGGGCTGCCAAGGAGACAGGGGAGTTTCTGTGCTGGTGTCAGCCAGCAGACCACATCTCAGAATTTCTCCTGTCTCTCTGTCCACTTTGTCCACACTCCCCGAGAGCTCTCAGCATCACAGTCCTCTAGCGTCCCCAGGTCAGCCAGCCATGTGTCCCTCCTACTTGGTCAGTCTGGGGCTGCCAGAGATGGAGGGGAAATGTGACTGGCAAGAGGACCACGGAGAAAGCAGCAGAAGTTGGCACTGTAGGGTGCCAGTCCCAAACAAACCTTCAGGAAGCTGGGCTGTTGATTTCTGGGAGGGAGACTAGCCACAGCTCTGAGGATTGAGGTGGGGTTGAGATCAGGTCCTCGATGGTCACTCACAAGGAAATAAGGAACAGGGATTTTCACAGACTTTAGGCCTTGGCTGAGGGTGAGTGCTGTGCTTGGGAAGCCCCCCCCCCCCCAATGGAGGCTCATTCAGAAGGAGAAAGGGAGGTAGGAGGAGTCACCATAGGACCTGGAGGAAGAAGGAGGGTGACAAATGCCAGCTCCCCCTGGGTCTGCAGTCAGAGGGCTCAGCTCTGCTTGGGCAGCCCATATGGAAGCCCCCAGCCCTTCTCCAGAAACAAGCTGGCAGGGCTTCTCAGGGCCCAGCCAGCCCAGTCTAGGACTGTCTGACCTTTCACATTCTTCTCCTCCTTCACTGTTTCTCCTCTGCTTTCTTCTGCTCTCCTTTCCCCGTTTTTCAGGCCCGCTCCATTGCCTCTTCCCACTCCTACCTCTCCCCTTCCAGCTCTCTCCCATTGCTTGAAGTTCATTCATTACCTTACATACTCTCCTTTCAAAAAATTAAAATTCCAACTCAGTCCATATGATTGAAAAGTCCAGGGTGTGCCAAGAGGAGTGTGATAGGCATTTTCCTCAGCAAGCTTACACTCGTTGGGGACTGAATGTGACCCATAGAGAGAGTGGTGCCGTGGGACAGACAGTGACAGCCTCAAAACAGGAAGCCAAGGTTGCCTTCTACAAAAATCCGAGCCTTTGAGGAAGGATGGGGGGCAGGAGAGGACATCCACTCCTTGAGGGAGATGAGGTGCACCCAAACAAAAGGGGTAGGGAGCAGAATGGGAATGGGGGGCCCGGGGTGGCTGCATCTGGCTGGAATGAAGAACAATGGCTCTTAGGAAGGCTGGAAAGTCAGGTTCTGGGAGCTGCTGGGGAGCAGAAGGCCTGTTCTCAGAGCTGTGCATCAGGGAGACAGTGACAGGCCCACTGACCACAAAGACCTTTGGGATGGATTGTCCAAAGATCATTGTCCCCTTCACGGATGAAGGAGCCAGGGCTCAGAGATGTCTTTCTACATCACTGTTCCCACCTGTGCCTCCTCCTCTGTAGACAGTGACAAGGTATTTGTGCACAGGTTAGAGCCTGACAGGGAGATCACCTGACTTAAGACCCAAAGAGCTGAGTCACACAGTGCACAGAGTCAAGGAAAGAGGGGAGAGACTAGAGGCAGCTCCACAGGGGCTTCAAGGAACCCTTGCCTGATTGGATTTGAGAAGAGGGGCAGGAACAGGGAAGTATTGCATATGGCTCAAGATTCTGAGCCTGAGCACCTAGAGGATGGGAGGGACTGGGGGTGCTGATTAGGGCGCTCCTTTTTCAGTTTCTCCAAATTGTGTATCTCTAGGATAGATGGATGGATGAATAGGTGGGGGGTTGGATGAATGGGAGGGAGGGAGGGAGGATGGATGGATGGCGGGCAGATAGATGGGAAGCTAGGAAGACAGATTGCAGACAGACAGAGACCCTTCAGAGAGGTCCTCTTTCAAAAGGACCTTCCGACCCTCTGCTGGACCCACTCCAAAAGCCAGGGACACTGCAATGACATGAATTTGAACGGACCTGCTTTCTCATTAAGGAGAATTACACATTGGCTTCAGGTGGAAAGCTGGGCCTGAGGTGAAATCAGTAGAGTGCTCCACAACAGGACAGAAGACCCCCGCCCCCAATCTGACCAATGCCTGCCCATTCCCCTTCCCAGCTTGTTCAGCTGATTCAGCTCTTTGCAATTCCTGTTTAACTTCCAGGTAGATGGGAGCGGCCTGAGGGCAGGGATTGAGGATTTCGCTGGCATAGCAGGGGGTGCTCCTGTCAAAACTGCAGGTGAGGGTCATTTCAATTGGGTTTTGTGTCCATATGGGGGTGTGGATGTGTGAATGTGTGCATGTGTGTGTGTGTGTGGGGGGGCTGGCAGAGATTCAGAGCACAGGCCAGCAGAAGGTGTGATCGTACTGGGAGGGCATCCCTTGGGGAAGGGGGCCCTGGGAGACCTCAAGGAGAGGCAGGGTGATGGCCAGCCTGCCATCCAGCTCCAGATGTGCCCCCACCCACACAGCCCTACCCCATCTCGAGGGGAGGCTTCTTCTCCAGCCATTCAACTTTCCTGGGATGTCCCGAAGCTTATGAATTTTGCATCATCACCCTAATATGTCCCCTAGTACCTTAGGTCATAGTTCAGTCATGCCTGATTCTTCTTGGCCACGTGGACCACGCAGTCTATAGGTTTTCTTGGCAAAGACATTGGCATGCTTTGCCATTTCCTTCTCCAGTGGCCTAAGGCAAACAGGGTGAAGTGACCTGTGCAGGGTCACACAGCTAGTCAGTGTCTGAGCCCAGACCTAAACTCAGGTCTCCCTGACTCCAGGCCAAGGGTTAGACTTTCCTTTCCTTAAAATGACCCTGGGAAGCAGGTAATGGATTGCTATCCCCTTTCACAGATAAGAACATTGAGGTGACCAGGCATGGGGGACAGACAGTCCCGTCAGATCCCATGAAGAGTCATGCTGGGGCAGCATGGATCTGACATCTTGAAAGGGTGTCTTTTTGCCTGGTGGGCTCCCCTTTAGGATCCAGCTTTGGACCTTGGCAACAAGGTCAGGAGAGGCAGTGGGGAGAGGAAAGCTGGCCTTCAAAGCACAAAGACCTCTGCCTGACCTGGTTGGGGTTCCTTGTGCCCCAAGAAACTCTGTAGGAAGGGAGCTGGCAGGAACCAGCCTATATCAGGGTAGCAGGGCTGGAACTCTGCCCAGGCTTTCTCTTTGAGCATTTGTCTGCCTCTTTTCTCACCCTGTCCAAGGTGCTGTTTCTCAGACCCAGCTGTCCTCAGCCCCAACACACAATGAGGGGAGAGAACGTGACTCACGTCACGGAATTCATCCTCGTGGGCTTCCCCACGGCCCCGTGGTTGCAGTACCTGCTCTTTCTGCTCTTCCTCCTGGCTTATCTCTTTGTCCTGGCAGAGAATGCCACCATCATCTTTGTGGTCTGGACCAGTGCTGCCCTCCACAAGCCCATGTACTACTTTCTGGCAAGCCTGTCCTTTCTGGAGGTTTGGTACATCTCCGACATCCTCCCAAAGATGCTGGACGGCTTCCTCTTCCAGCGGAGAAGAATTTCCTTCGAGGGATGCATGACACAGCTCTACTTCTTCAGCTCCCTGGTGTGCAGTGAGTGTGTCCTTCTTGCCTCCATGGCCTATGACCGATATGTGGCCATCGGCCACCCCTTGCGCTACTCAGTCATCATGACCACAGGCCTCTGTGTGCAGCTAGTGGCCTTCTCCTATGCTAGTGGCTTCACTGTCTCCATGATCAAAGTCTATTTCATCTCCAGCGCCACATTCTGTGGCTCCAATGTCATGAACCACTTTTTCTGTGACATCTCCCCCATCCTCAAACTGGCCTGCACAGACTTCTCCACGGCTGAGCTGGTGGACTTTGTCTTGGCTTTCATTATCCTGGTGTTCCCACTCATTTCCACCGTGCTCTCCTATGGACACATCTGCATGGCTGTGCTGCGAATACCCTCCTCTACTGGCCGATGGAAAGCTTTCTCCACCTGTGCCTCCCACCTCACAGTAGTGGTCATCTTTTACACAGCCATGATTTTCATGTATGTCCGTCCCCAGGCCATTGACTCTCGGAGCTCAAATAAGCTGGTTTCAGCTGTCTACACAGTCCTGACTCCAATTGTGAACCCTCTTATCTACTGCCTGAGGAACAAGGAGTTTAAGGGCAACCTTAAAAAGAGCCTGGGCATTGACCAATCTCCAGGGGAGGACCCAGCCCTCCACTATTAGAGACATTATGTGACTCCGGGCCCCAGCTCAACCACATTAGCTAACTTGCAGAACCATAGTGATAATAGGGGTCCTGGTGGTGCTGTCCGCAAGTGAGACAGGTGTGTGAGGGCTGGGTCAAGGGCCAGGCAAGAACATGGGGTTGGATTTTTGGCCTGTCTTCTCTCCACCCTGGGGGCATCTGTTGACCATTGTCTTGTCTTAGGAGGTGATGTTGGTTTCTTTCTCTCTTGCTCTTATGCTCAGGCACCATCCCAGACCATCAGACTTAGAAGGGAGCTTGAGGATCATCTAGTCTCATATGCAATCAAACAAAGTTTCCCTTCCATGACTCACCTGACATGTACTTTGAGCCCCCGTGTATGTAAGTGAACAATAGAGCCCTCTCCCTCACCCACAGAACAGGGACTCCTCCTTCCCCTTTCTTGTCTGCAGCTGGAGAATTTCCCCAGAGCTTCTGATCTCTGGTTGCTGTACTGAGTATTCATTGTTAATCTGGATTCATTTTGATAAAGCACTCAACCTCTTTGTTTGGTTTTTGTTTCTGTCAAGTATGACTGTAAATGCTTGTTCTAAGGGGGAGAGGGGGCAGCTCTGAGGCGGTTTATATTACATAAGATGTAAAAATACAGCTGCACTTCCACCCAAACCTGGGGCAGATTCCATGAAGGACAACCTCTCAGATTTTATGGATCTGATCCTTCAGAGAAGGAGGCTGCAAAAGGTTTCTGGGGGCAAGTATGGACTTTTGGATGGTAAACTGGAGATCTCTCCAAAATGCATATGTGAGGAAACCAGCTCTTACCATGGGCCTCAATTCCTGCTCTTGCAACCTTAGAGAGGGCTAAGAGCAGACCCCCTCTGCCTCTAACTCCTTTGAGAACTGGCTTAATTTAACTTGGCAGTGTAGTGGATAGAGCCCCCTGCCTGGAGTCAGTAAGACTCCTCATCCTGGGTTCAAATGTGGCCTCAGACACTTACTAGCTGTGTGACCCTGGGCAATTCATTTAATCCTGTTTGCTTCAGTTTTCTCCACTGTAAAATGAGCTGGAGAAGGAAATGGCAAACCACTCCAGTATCTTTGCCAAAAAACAAAGGAAATAGCATCACAGAGTCAGACATCACTGAACAACAACAGCATACTTTAAAGAGTGTTAATAATTCAGATTAAATTAAAGAATATGTGTGACACACCCCCTCTTGCTCTATCCACGTCACTTGAGCTGAGCAGGGAAGGCTCAGGAAGTGAAGTCTTCACCAATCCGGAGTCTGGGAACTTTGCAGTCACGTCTCTTTGTGGCTCTATTTTGTGGTTTTCTTTATTCCTTTTTTTTAAAGTTTATATATTTTTAGTTTTCACCATTCAATTCTATAAGTTTTAAAATTTTTCCCCCTCCCTCCCCAAGAAGTCATGCAATCTGATATAGGCTCTACATATACATTCCTATTAAACATATTTTCCCATTAGTCATGTTGTATAGAAGAATTAGAATGAATGGGAGTAACCACGAAAAAGAAAAACAAAACAATAAAAAAAGAAAATAGTCTGTTTCAATCTGCATTTGTATGCCATAGTTCTTTCTCTGGACGTGAATGGAATTTTCCATTATGAGTCCTTTGGAGTTGTTTTAGGTCCTTGCACTGTTGAGAAGGGCTAAGTTTATCAAAATCAGTTCTCACAAACTGTGGCTGTTACAGTGGTTCTGCTCACTTCACTCAACATCAGTTCATGTAAATCTCCCCAGGTTTCTCTGAAGTCTGCCTGTTCATCATTTCTTATAGCACAATAGTATTCCATTACATTCATATACCACAACTTGTTCAGCCATTCCCCAATGGATGGGCATCCCCTCAATTTCCAGTTCTTGGACACCACAAAAAAAAATCTGCTATAAATATTTTTGTACATGGGGGTCCTTTTCCCATTTTTATGGTCTCTTTGTGATACAGCCCTAAAAGTGGCATGTCAGGGTCAAAGGGTATGAACATTTTTATAACCCTTTGGCATAGCTCCAAATTGCTCTCCAGAATAGCTGGATCAGTTCACAACTCCATCAACAATGCATTAGTGTTCCAATTTTCCCGTATCTCCAACATTTATCATTTTCCTGTTTTATCCTATTAGTCAATCTGATAGGTGTGATGTGGGTACCTTGATTCTTTTGATTTGCATTTCTCTTATCAATAGTAATTTAGAGCATTTCTTAATATGACTACAGATAGCTTTAATTTCTTACTCTAAAAACTGCCTGTTCATATCCTTTGACCATTTATCAATTGGGTCATGACTTGATTCTTGCAAATTTGATTCAGTTCTTTGTATATTTTAGAATAAGACCTTTATCAGAGACAGTAGTTGTAAAAATTCTTTCTGAGTTTTCTGCTTCCCTCCTAATCTTGGTTGCATTGGCTTTGTGTGTGCAAAACCTTTTTGATTTAATGTAATCAAAATCATCCATTTTGCATTTCATAATATTCTCTGTCTCTTGTTTGGTCATGGATTTCTGGGATTAACAGGGATAAGTGACTTGCCTAGAGTCACACAGCTAGTCAGTGGCTGAGGCCAGATTTGAACTTAGGACGATGACTGACTCCTGATAGGGGCTTTATACACTGTGTCACCTAGCTGCCTTCTGTGGATCATAGACTAATGATAATGATAATAGACATTTTCATGTCCCTTTGAGATTTTTGAAGGCCTTTGCATCCATCATACCATCTGAGCCTCACAACACCCTTGCCCCACACCCTCCCTATCTCCATTCTATCCTATTCCCTTCTTCCTGAGTCAAAGGGCCTGTTGACCTCAGCATGGTCTATGGGCTACTTAAATCTGATTTCTGATCACTATTTCCTTTGAAAAAGAAATGTGCTAGATATTCCTGATGGTGTTTTTGTAATCAGCATTTGGGAAGGAACTAAGCTGCCAAGAGGGAGCTGCATATACCTTCCCCTAGAGAGTGACTAAGGAAGACTGCTTTCAGTTGGAAGGCACTGGGCCCCTCTGCTACAGGTACTGGGTGTATGCTATGTCTAACTTCAGCTTGCTACACCTCTTGTGCATGTAACAGTGGCTGCTCTGGTGCCCACTGCCTGGAAGCCAAGTATGGTATATCTTACCCTCCCCAGTGGTTTTCCAGGGCACAAAGGGGTCTCTCTACCATTGGCTATGGATCTCCATGATATATTTTCTCAACTTTATGGGGTACCCTGCAACCCAGTTCCATTTAACCATGTACGAAATGGATTAGCTTTTATAAAGGAATATTTACATCAAAGTTATAAGAAAAAAACCCCCACACATCTTTCCTCAAACAATTGGGGACAGAATTTATCCCCCTCCTCCCAATATTCTACATCACCACCTCATATTTGGGGAGGGGAAGAGGATTAAATTCACAGATTAGCTCAGTTGTACTATAGCACAGACCCAGTTCCCAAATCTAAAGTCCCCTTGGGCTTGAGTCCCCAGGACCCTGGCACTTCAGGGCTTGCCTACTGAGCTGACTGGCCATAACATTAATCCTAGAATCCTGGCTCCTTAATTCATGACTAAAGATCCTGGGTCTAGTGGAGATTCCATAACCTGAACCTGAGACCAAAAAGGACAAATGAAATAATGAAACAAATGCTATAGTCCATTTTTGGGGGACCATGGAGACAGAGGAAGTGGAAAGGAAGGTGGCTCTTTCCACCTCACCGACTCAGTTCATGGCACCAATGCTGTGGGTGAACCTGGATCTTCACCCTTTCCAGACATTGTGAGAAAGAGAGGATAACTACTCCAGTCTGTCTATGCAGTCAATCAAAAGAGGCTGCCCAGATGGTAGGAGAACACCATTTGTCTTTTTGCAGAAGGAGGGCGCTTTCATATTAGGTGATATGGGCATGCACAAGCCAAACCCTGGTTGCATATACAAGAGAGTAAAGGGGAGCTCACCTCCACATGGATCTCACCTGCTGCCCTCCCCACAGGCTATTGCTGGTGCCAACATGGACCTCTTCCTACTCTCCACAAAGGTGGAAATTGCTACCTCATCAGAGAGAGAGTAGTCCAGATCCTAGATCTTATCTGATCTTGCAAAACACAGTTCAGCTGTATCTGTATGTTAGAAAGCTCCAATCACATCAGCTCAGTGAGGTGATTGGTGGAGACCATTTGGAGGCATTTTTTCTGAGCCACTTTACCCCATATATTGCATAGTAATCCTTTTTCTTTCTGTCTGCTCCTGAAATCATGAGCCTGGTTCTCATTTCTACTGGTGGTAGTTACCTAGGGTGGCTCCCTTCTTGGTGAGCGCCAGAGGTTAGGCAGTGCCTCTACTCTCAGTTTCTGGAGAGAGAAAAGGAAGGTTGCCTCCCTTCTAGAAACTGGAGGGTCTGACTCCTCTCCCTAACCTACTTGGTCCCCACTCTCTCTACCCCTCCTCTCCATCAGGGATTGGAGATAACCCAGCCCGTGCTGCAGAGAGAGAATTTTTAACTTGAAGGGCAATCTGGCCCTCCTTTTTCCCTCCTCTCTGGGGGAGCTTAAGGAATTACAGGTCATTGATAAACTATCACTAATAGTGCTCAAATGTTTAAAACCAGATTTAAAGCCAGTTCTTGCTGACAGCCAGCCCAGTACTCCATCCACCACCCCACACAGCTGCCTCTCTAGGAGTTCCCAGGGAAAAGGTGGCTGGCAGGATGGGGATATGGAGGAGGGGAGCTGAAGTTCTGTGTCCTATGTTCAGGTGAAGACTAAGGCTTTTCAATGCTACCTCCATCCCTGTGTGTTTATGATAAAATATGGAACCCACTGTGGGAGCTTCGCCCAATCTGGAAGAGAGACAAAGGATCAGAGGAGAGGAATGGATTTGAGATCAATAGGAGAAATAGAAATAGAAGGAAGGAGGAAATGTCATTCCATGTTGGATATAGGCTGGATGTCTGGAAAAACTTCCTCACAATCAGATCTAACCCAGAGTGGAAAGGAAGTGGAATCTGTAAAAGCAGTGAGCTCCCTATCCCTAGAAGTCTCCAAGTAGACTTTGGATGACCCCTTGTTGTGGATGTTGTAGATGTGGGTATTATTGGTCAGATACTGGTCAGAACTTGAGGGTATCGAGGTTCCTTCTAACACTGCAATTTTGTGATTCTTTGAGAGAGAGATGGAAAGAACATTGGTCTCATTTCTATTACAGTTCGAAGACCATAACCCTCCCTTACTCCCATAGATCTTGGACCCCTTCCCTTCACCCTTCTTCCCCTTGGGCTCTGACCGCATTTCGCCACATAATCATCACAGATTTTATTAAAAAGCAGGGTGCGACCAGTATGTGAAACTTAAAAAAATTTGTGCCAGCATTACTTGTCTTTTAGTTTCCACCAGTCTCACACCAAAACTTCATTCACTGAAAACTTTCTGCAGCTGTTTCCATGCTGTTCAGTGCACACAATCACTTTCAGCTTGAAGCCTGAAGAACAGTTTTTCTATTTACCCCAAATCAGAAAGAAATGCTTCTCACTTTGATGTATTGCTGACAGATGAACTCTACAGTTTAGTTAGCATGGAAGTTGCTAGCAGGAAGATGCAAGTCTTATCGTATCACATGACTTCCTCCTGGCAGCTTCATTTGCCTGCAGGCTCCCCTTACACCTACAATTCTTCATTGGGTTGAGCAATAACACCGTTAGGACTGCAGCCCCCAAACAAACCACTTGAGCTGTACAGTGCATGTGCGTTGAGAATTCTAGGCTTGTAGCTCACAATGAGTGAGAGAGAAATGTGTATCCATATACCACCGGGGATTATATTGCTGCTCTGTTTACCTTTTAAGCAGCATGACAAACAGAATTATATCGTGTGACAATTACAGTTTATAAGCCAGTTTTTGGACTGAAAAAACTGAATGTGCTGATTATGCAATGGCAATGATTATGAGATGCACTGCTTTATCACTCTGTTCCACACTTCTTCACCAACATAACTATATTATGGTTTGCTACAGTGGCTGGCCAGGGCTGATTGTTAAATTTTTCATGTGAATTTTTACACCTTACAATCAGGGTTTGATTAATTGCTTTGTTGACTGCCTAGACAAGACCATATTAATAATTCAGATTAAGCTTAAAAGTATATCTCTGAGGTGTTCAGAGGACCTGGTGAAGGGAAGAAGGCAAAGAGAGCGGCAATCTTTTCCTCTCCTCAGCTCCTGATCTGATTCCACTTTCACCCACATCAGAGTAGATGTGTACACATTGATGTCTGACCCTGAAGAACCACTGCTGGGCCCCCAGGGGTACAAGAGTTTTAGGTTCACTCCTTTTCCTTAAGTGACCCCTATGCTCTGGTCCTAAGCATGCAATAGAGTGAGCCTTCTTCTCACACTATTTTCCCCAGGGGCAATTTATTTAGAGGTTAGATTTTGGCTCACACCCAGGGCCTCCCCCAAATTACTCAGCAGAGAAAAAGAGTCAGGGAGGGGACAGCTATTTATTTCCATGCTAAACCACAGGCCAAACCACTACTTACAAATGTGTATTTGACAAAAACCAACCTAAAAATAGGGGTGGTTTACTTTATCACTGCTCTTTCCATTTTCAGGTGATGGGGTGGGAGGTATTTAACTTTAGTTCTATGCTATCCAGGCATATTGCCTGCTAAAATGGGTCAGACTCAGGGCATTCCTCTGGCTGGTGCTTGCTTTCTTTAAGACCACTGATGTGGTGGCCAGGGATTCCTGTCCTGCCACCATGCAGCTCTGACCACAAGGAATCACCTCTATGCCCAGAGATTTCTATCTCAGGACTAATGCTCACTTACCTATGATCAGGACAGAAAAAACCCACAAACATGGATAAGGCAGCCAGAGACTTAGGTGCAGGGGCCCAGGTACAAACATGCCTCAGGAAGGGAAGGAGTCCCCATAGTCCCCACCAGAAGCAGAGAAGAGCCACCCCATCTGCTAGCCCTTGCTGGGCACCTCAGAGCTACATGATGCCCTGGGGTGTACTCAAGGAAGACAGATCATCTATGCAGAAGCTGTCTCCTTTGATGTGACTCAGTTCTCTGCCCCTGCCCCTGTCATAGGGGACCACTCAGGGTCTTTGGTGCCATACTAAAGCCAGAAATCGTGCTGGGAAAGATATTTGTCACCTCCATGTCTTTGGAGTCCCCAGCAGTTTGGAGGGGAGCTACAGGTGTATGCTCTACAGAATGCTTCCAATCCAGCCTCTGCTCCAAAGGCTTGTGGAGATGAAAAACAGACACAAAGAGGAATCCCTGCTTGTTTCCCTGTCCTATGGCCCAGTGTGCTCCTAACCCATGCCCTGCTGCCCAAAGAAATCCTCTCTTCTTCCTCTTCAGGCATAGCAACCACCACAGTCCCAAATGACACCACCAGCACCAGCAGCACTGATCAAGCTTCCCACTGAGCTGTCCATGTGTCTTGTGACTCAGAAGGAATATGAATGTGTGAGGTATGGATGGGGCTGGGACTATGACCATCACCTGGATATCACCATGTCCCTTGGTTACAGCAGAGGTCTTGACCTCTTCTCCCTGAACTCTGCCCCTATACAGCACCAACGAAATATTCACAGCACTGACAATAACTGTAAATATGCCAGCATAGTTCTCAAGTGCAAAATATAACAGACTCCCCATATAGAAGACAGAAGCAAAACATTTATTCAGACACCAAAAAAGCCAAATCCCAACACTAGGAAACTGAATCCATCATAGCAACCTAGAAGTTAATACGCCATAACACAGTGGAGAGTCACACCATCCTTTAGCCTTCCCATAAACCAACACTCTTCTTCTCTCTCCTACCTCTCTCCCTGGGTGTATGCAGCTCTAACTGCTCTGACTCCCATGTTCCTGTGGGCTTTGCTGCACCCTTTAGCAAACTTCTTCCCCCACAGGTTCCATGTAATTGCATTCAGCCTATTAGGGTGCAGGAAAAACCTTCAAATCAGGAAAGGTATTCAAATTCCCTTAGCTTTATTATGAGGCAGGGAAGATCTTCAAATTCCCATTACCATTACATTCATCCCCAAGATCTTTCATGTACCTTACATAGTAAAAATACATTCAAAATACATTTCATTACATAGGTTAATGGGAGATTAGGGGTAACTGGTGTCAACAGAATTTTACAATATAACAGGGATAACACAAGATAAGTACATAAGATAATATCTTAGGATGGGAGCTTGAGCACAAGCACCCCATCATTCCCCCCTCAAAAGAATGGGGCTCAAAATCTTGGGATAAGGGGTGAAGGTCTCTTTTCCATAGCTAGTTCCTGCTGAAATCGGATGAAGAGCTGTCCTTGCCCCAAGAGGACCCATTTGAGAGATGTTTTTTTTTTCTGTTTGAATTTATTTTTAGTTTTCAACATTTGTTTCCACAAGATTTTGAATTGCAAATTTTCTCCCTGTCTCTCCCCCACCCCCACCCCCTATACTAAATACCCCACCCCCCAATCTTCCCTTTCTTATACTCCCCCTATTCCCCCCTTACTTTCTTGTACCCCATTGCCTCTATATCTTATTTCCTGGTTGCATGGAAAAGCAATGTTTAACATTTGTTTTTAAAACTTTGATTTCCAGATTCTCTCCCTTCTTCCCTCCTCACCCACCCCCACTGGGAAGACAAGCAATTCAATATAGGTTATACTTGTGTAGTTATGCGAAACATTTTCATAGTAGTCATATTGTGAAAGACTAACTATATTTATTTCCATCCTATCCTGACCCCTCATTTATTCTAATTTATTCTTTGACCCTGTCCCTTTTTAAAAGTGTTTGCTTTTAACTGCCCTCTCCCCCAATCTGCCCTCCCTTCTATCATACCCCCTTTTATCCCCTTCCCCCCCTTCCTGTTGGGTAAGATACCCAATTGAGTGTATCAATCTATTCTGACTTTGAATTTGCTGACTATTTACTCTTCTCTCTTGAGGAAATGTATCTTTTTCCTGTTCTCCTAAGTCACTTAGCTGTGAAATCTTATCCAGAACCTCTGAAAGAAGGTTCCCTATTTCACTAATGAGTAGAATCAGAATATTTCTATGAGGAACTGCTAAGGGGATATCATGAAATGCATTTGCATCTCCAACTATGATGGTAGTTTTCATTACCTCCTCCTTTAACTTTCTCATACAGTCCCTAAGTGAATACCAGGGTCTTTCTCCACTAGGCCACATAAAATCAGTGGGATACATTTTATTATGTCTATTGGCAGCTAAAGCTAACCAATTGATTGTATTATTACCTGCTTCCTTATGATAATCGCTAAAAGTTTTCTGGATGAAAGGATTCTGACTAATACCTATAAATTTCATGCAATCCATGTGTAGCACTAATGTGATATTCACAGTGCCTAAGGTGGCTATGAATATGCTGGTGTAGTCATGAATCACAAAATGCAATAGGCTTTCCACATGGAGGACAGAACCAAAGCATTTATTCAAATACCAGAAAACCAAGTTAAAAAACCAGAAAGTCAAAGTTGGTATATGTAATCAATGCAGTGAATACCCACATTTCTAAGCCTTCAAAACAAAACAGGTTTCCTCAAGCAAGGTTCTTTCACTCTCACTCACTCCCTCAAGCAAGGATCCTCCTCTCTCACAGTAGCTACTCAGCCTCCATGTTGTTTGCTCTCAGAAGTTCTCAGTTCCTCTTAATTCTCTTCTCAGTTCTCAGTTTTCTTTTCTCTCTCCAGCAGTAGCTGTTCAGCCTCTAAACTGCTTGCTCCCAGCAGTTCTGGCTCCCAGCAGTTCTGGCTCCAGCAGTTCTGGCTGGCTCCCAGAAGTTCTTGCTCCCAGGAGTTCTCATTTCCAGCAGGTCACAATTCATTTCTGGCTCCCTAGCTTGGGCTTTTCCTTATATGTAGTATTAGCTCCTCCCTGTTCTGCCCCTTCCTGTTACATCAGCAAGTTCATCCCACTGTGGGATTCACAAGTTCTGGATCTTAATACTTGATACAATCATGAACTTGAAACAAGATGCTAAGTACCTGTTTGCTTGCCAATACCAGGGGCATGGAAGATCTTCAAATCCCATTACCATTACACCATGGCTATTTACTCATACTCCTCCAGCCCCTTCACCACAGATTCTCACCATCCAAGACACTAATGATTCTCTTATCCTTTGGGTGAATCTGCTCTTTCTGAACTCTGTTTGGCCTCCCTGGTTCTTCTGCTTTCTTCTTTGTGTGGGGCAAGCTTCTTCCCTGGTAAAAGCCTCCTCGTGTAACATTGTATCATTTTCCACCCATATACTCTTCTGGTAGCCGTCATCCCAGCAAATAGTTTCAGCCTCTGCCAAAGATGTATGAACCTTCCTCCTGTTACTTTACCTGCTTCTTTTTGAAGAGCAAAATTCACAATTTCTTTACCACCTGAGACCTTCCAGGTGCTGTACTTCCTCTCCATCTGAATCTTCTCTTCCAAAAGTTTGTCTCTCATGTAACCTGTCAGTAAAACCCAGCCTTCCCTACACACTCCCTCCAGTTCTCTCCCTGATTTTAGTGCTATTCTTTGCAAACATGTTTCCAAATCTCTAGGTTCTCCCTTCTGTAGCCTCAGTTCCCAGTTTTCACAGAGTCCTATACTTTTAGCCCACTCCTTGCTAGGGTGGAATTAGGCAAATCCTCCCATCCTGGGATATCCATTTCTTTTTCTAAATCCATTCTGCCTCCAAATAGAGGTCCAATATTTCATGACCCTATTCTCATCACCATATGTAGCACCCATGCAATATTCACAGCACAAACAGCAACTGGAATTATGCCCCATAGTTCTCAATCACAAAATGCAACAAATTTATTCAGACACCAGAAAACCAAATCCCAACACCAGGATACTGAATCCATCATAGCAACATAGAAATCAATACACCAGATAGATAGCCAGACCATCCTTTAGCCTTCCTACAAACCAACAAACCTACCTCTCTTCCTGGGTGTGTCCTCTCCTCCCTCCAACTGTAACTGCTCTGATTCCAGTTTCCTGTGGACTTTGCTCTACCTTTCAGCAAACTCCTCCCACCACAGGCTCCATGTAATTACATTCAGCCTATTAGGGGGCAGGGAAGATCTTCAAATTCCCAATACTATTACAGCCGAGCCCTCACCAGTAACATTTTGGCTCAGTCTCCAGTACTCTGTGCTTCTCTCCAGGACTTGTGGGTCGTGTTCTACCTGAGCAGGGTGACTCCACCCTTTCTGGGAGACCTGGCTCTCTTCTTCTTCTTGCAGCCAAGTCATCTTGAAGTTCTAGGGGAAGAACAGCACCTCAAGGTGTTGGTCCCATGTTGGTCAGAGGTCCTGTCTGGGGGGCCTCCATGTGAGTCATATTCATTGATGGGAGAGCTAGAGAGAGGGAGAAGAGGACTGAATGAGGATCCTCTACCCCCTTACCCTGAAAGCCAAGAAGAGAAATAAATTCCTACATCTGCCCAAGTCTAAGGCAGATACCAACCCTCATCCCCCTAGATGTGTCCTTAGGAGGGGCTGGTGATGTTCCAAAGTGTTGGACAGAGGCACAGATAAGTCTATTTTGCCACTCTGATCTGCTGGAAAGGAGAGAAATTGAATTAGGGTCCCAGGGGAAGGTTGGGGGTGGGCAGGGCATTGTCCTGAGGTTACTACTACCTATCTCTTCCAAGAATTTCCTTTGGATCTCTAGGAGTCTCTGGAGCAGAGCAGGCCATCATTCATTTCCAGCTTGTTCCTCACCTGGGCCTCTCTCAGTGTCTGGCTCTTGGGGTAGAAGGTGAGGAAGTCCAGTTCTTTGTAGACATGTCAGGAGAAGCCCCTGGAGTTGCCATCCTCCTGGATATCACTGTTCAACTTGACCTAGAGTATGTGGGACCCTGAGCCCCAACCCCTGTCAGGTCACTTTTCAGCTCCCAGGGCCCAAGACCCAAGACTCTGTTTGCTGATCCTTCCTTACCCAGTACTTACCCTTTCTCTGGTCCCTGTGATCTTTTGAAGGACTGACCTGATCTCCTGATTCTTGCTACTCAGAGACCAAGACTCCTTTGCCCATGCTTCAGAGGCCTCAGAGCCCTTCTGTTGTCCTCCCCCAGATCCCACAGGGCCTGACTCTCACTCCTACTTCCACCCACATACTCACATTCTAGGTCACCAAGAAATTCCCACCCTTATCTTTTCCCCATTCACCTTCTTTCCTCCCTAAATCGTGGTATTAAGCAAACTTCCCCGATGAGTGCTCTCCACCCCCCTCCTTCTCTTTCTCAGCTTTGGCCACTGAGTCAGAGGGTAAGAAACTCCATCTTTGTCATGTGATACAAAGGCTGGAGATGAAAGGATGGGAGCTAGAAGCATGTACAAGTCCATGGGGCTGGGGCCAGAGCCTAGACATCAAGGAGTGCCACTGGGATCCAAGTTTAGGTACCCTTGACAGTTTTACATCTTGTTCATGGACTTTCATCAAGTCCCAGATGTAATGAATTTCTCCATTTATTCACTTTCTATTCATGTTGCATAGACTTCTGTGGGTCTTTGTGGTCCCCTTCATTTAAATGTGAGCTCCTTGGGAGTTGGGATCATCTAATTCTTTGTGGCAACAGCACTTGCCCATAGTGAGTGCTTGGTAAAGGTTGGGTGTTTGCTGAGAGAGGAGGGATGCGGAGCATTCTTATCAGCTCTGCAGATAATACTGGGCTAAGAAGGAAAGACTAGGTCACTGACCCAAAGTGGACAAAAGGGCATTGAATAGAAATCAGTCTGAGAGGGATCATGGCATGGACTCAGAATACAAGGCTGACCTTGAAACCAGCAAGATGGAAGCAGATGTGCCCCTCTGAGACAGTGGGAAGTTATCTAACTTAAGTTAATTGGTAGAGAGAGTTTCCTCACCTGCAAACTTCCTATGACAACAAAACCACAGGTCCAGGCCTATCCCAGGGCAACGATGGAACAAATCTGTTTTCCATTTTGGGGGGGAAAAGTGATCTATGAGAACCTCCAAAATGATGTCCATTTCTCATTAGGAAGGTCTAGTCTACCTTTCACAGAACCTATTAGCCAGAACACACCTCATGGACAGCTCCCCAAACTGAGATCTGAGCAGGAATCATTTCTCCACCCTGTCCTGGGAGATTCCCAGTGCTGGCTCCTTGCAATCCCAAAGAAAACTTTCCCCACTATCACTTCTGTAAGATTTGGTGTCCAAAAGGAAAAAGACAGACTGATTGGGCTAGTTGCACCCCCCTCTTTCTTAAGATATAGAGTGAGTTTATAACTTCAGGCTTGTTCAGAGTACATAGCCATTCTGAAGCAGAAGAGAAAGAGGGACATATATCAGCTTTGGGGTCATCGGAATTGCCAAAAATCAAGTTTGTTTTTGTGGGAAAATACCTTTTTTTCATTGGTTATTCTTATCAAAATATCCTGGATCAGCAAGAAATTTCTAATATTGTTCTATTTTAAAACGGAATCATTCTTGTTCACTCAGATGTAGCCAGTAGGGAGTGAAGTAAAGTTCAGACTCTTCATTCTGTCTTCTAGGTTTCAGGGGTCGCTTAATTTTGGGAGATGCTTTTCCCAAATTTAAGTATACTCAGGTTCATTCTCCTCCTCCACAATTCTCCCTTTGGATCTTTTCTCAGGATTTTCATCAAATCTGAACTACTTAATGTCTGTGTCTATAATATAGCTAAGCAGCTGTTTGTGTAGTCAAAGAGGAATCTTAGTCCAAACTGGGTTATGGCAATGAGAAAGCCAAAATATATGAAGAACAAATACTACAAAATACAAAACATTCTCTTCAAGGCTAAGGAGGAAACATGAATCAGTCAGTCATACTGCCATAAATCTGAAAAGAATAAGAAGGCAGCTTAAACACAACATCTAAGCAAGAATGGGGGGTTGAAATAATTTCCAAAATTTAGTCTTCCCTCCCAAAGTTTCTGAAGCAATTGCTTTGAGCAGTAGTAAGCGTATATAAAAAGTATTCACAACTATAGAGGGGAACTGGATCTCAAGAGTAGCATACATTTCTGTAGGACCCAAGATGCTCCTGCATGTAGACTAAGACATTATTACCAGTAATTTTGTGAGGAACTGGAACAAGGAGGATCTGGTTTTAAACTTCCAGTTTTTGTGTTAAATCTGGTGCCTATGTACCCTTCTAAAAGGGTAAGAAAATTCTAAGAGACAAAAAGTAGCAAACATAACTGTATAGTTAGGAGGACAAAAAGGAATATATAACGTATCTTAATGTTCATTTAGACAATACAGTCCTTTGCTCTGGAGTCTTGGGTTTAGTTGTCTACTTTGTGAAATAGTCTGCTTCTGGAAAACACTTTTCTCTAGCTAATTTTGAGTCAAAAGGTTCCATCATAGACCACTTTCCACAAAGGGTTCATTTTGACCCTGAAAAACATATACCCATGAATTAATACCTTGAACTTTTCAATTTCAGCATCAATTGTTAATAGTTCCTGGGATGGCCCTTTCTACCTTGTTTCTGGAGCAGATTTGAAGAGGTATTTCTTCTAGAAGATTCATTTTCCTGGCTTCAATCATGCAGTGTCTCTCATGATGGTTTTCTTGGTAATCACCTGGTAGTGATAAGACTTCATATAATTTAGTAAGGTCTGACCAAAGCTATTCACATTGTCCTCTTTGTAATTAGTTCATGAGGTGAGAGTTAGTGAAAACCTTATGGTATTAACTTTATAATTATCAAGGTTACAGGAAGAACATCAGACCAGGGTACCAGCATCTGTATTTTAATTTTCATATACCATTGGGTCTTTTTACCTTTCCTAAGACCTTTAGACGATATAGACAACAATGTTTATAAGGTTGGAGGAAACATTTTTAAACGGATCTTTGAGGACCAGACCTATAAAATATGTCCCCCAAATAGGAAAAACTAGCAATGGAGTTTTTTTAACAACTACTGGAACAATTTTCTAAATGAAAGCCTCAATCAAACTTGAGAATTTATGGACAGCTACTAAACATATTCAAAGCTCTTGGTTTTAAGCATTTTCCTGAAATCCATATGGAGCTATTCAAATGGGCCTGCAGAAGGTTCTTCTGGAGGAGGCTCAGTTCCAGGCTTCACCTTTTTCAGTCTTGTTCTTTATTGCATCCAGAGTCAAATATAAAATATGTCATTTTAGGACAACTGTCTTCACTTGGTCTTTTGCCATTGTTTTCACTGGCACAACAGAGCAGAAGTTCTAAAACTTCAAGTACAATTACATCTAAGATGAGTTCTTTTAGTATATTTAATACCCATTGGGAAACATTGGAAACCAATCGTGTCTTAGCACGCAGGGAAATAGGCTAATCATGCTGCCTCCCTTAGGGGAATGTTTGCAACTCCATTAAAATTTCTAGCCTTTATATGATTTTAGCCTTTTCATGATTTCTCCCCCTTTGAAGATTATATTGTAGCCTCATATCTTAGCTTCAGGTCATGGGAGAGGCAAGGGTCACTAGGACAGAAAGAAAGTGAATCTCTAAAAGCATAATTTTATACATAAATATAAAACTATTAAAGAAAGCTCTTAAAGTGAATGTACTCAAACCCAAAAAGACCCTGGTTACAGTTAGCCTGGATACACTCAGTATCCACCCCTATGGCAAAAGGAAAAGCTTTGAAACTTGGGTCTGTTGATCCAAAGAGAACTCAAAGATGTAACACTGATACATACCAATTAAGCAGCAAATTTATCCAGTGAGTTTTCGTACATTACACAATAATCAATACTCAGACGGTTCACCATATTACAAGCCAACATTTAAGCAATCCCCCCATTAACCTGTGAGTGTGTGGGAGAGAAGCGGGGGGGGGGGCGGGGGGGGGAGAGAAAGGAGAGAGAGAGAGAGAGATTAGGTATGTGCGGTGTGCCTAGTGTGTGTGTTGATGGGGAGATTTGGTTCCTCTGTGACCTTAGTGTCAGGGCAGAATTTACAAAAACCTTTCTGCATCCTGTTTGGTCACAGAGCTGATGAGCTTTTGTGACCTTACCAAGGCAGAAGGTTCAGAGGGGACGGCCAGTTGATAGAACTTCTCACAGTGAGTCTTCCCAAGGTAGCAATTTCACTTTGATGACCCAGAGGATACATTTAAGACCATTTTTAACCAGAAGGGCAAGCTGCCTTCCAGATAGTAGTTGCTAATAAGTGACAGCTTAAAGTCATAAAACCACAGCATTATGATCAAAAGAGGAGCAAACCTCCTAAGGATACAAATGCATCACACTCTGGGCATCATCCCACAAACCAACAGTGCTTCTATGTAATCTAATCACAATGCAAAGAATCAAATTACAATTCAAGAAACACATCAACATAATATTAACATAAAACAATATTGTGGACTTAGGGCATAAAACACAAAACAAAATGTATTGCCAAAAGGCATCGATCCTTTTGAATGTTTCCCCAAATGACTGTTACAATACTCCCCCAATTTTGCCTTCTATGCTAGTGGCATCAGAGACAAGCCAGACTGAGCCATTCTCACTTTAACTCTCAGAATGAACTACAAAGCTGTGGCCCCAACAGTGGCTGTCTGGAGTACAGATCAGACATGCTGTAAATAATAGTTTTCCCTAATTAATTTATTAAGCCCAATACAAATCTGTATTTTAAAGCTCAAAACATTATTCCAGCTATGTTTAGACACCCACAAGAAACCCCAAATCTTCAACATCAAGCTTAGAAATGGTTAGAAATGTGGGCACTAAGTTCCTGGGGAAGAAAGAAATCAGCATTACCCCAAGGGAAGTTCACAGCTTTACAGGCCTGTCAGCTCTCCCGTTCCCAATGAGGTCAAATTTCTGTCAACTCTCTACAAGGCTTTTGTAAAACCTGGACTCTTTTTAGGGCCCATACTGGTTATTCTAATCTCTGGGAACCCTTTTAGTGTATGGTGAAAAATAACAGGTTGGACATTCCTACTCTTTAGGAATCAAAATTGAGGTGGATTTAGAATGTTTCTACTTTTAGAACATCCTGCTTTAACTGAATTTCAGGTCTGCCTTGTGCCCCGGTAGATCACCTCTAAATTCCTCCCTGCCCCCTCTGGGTTTTTTTCTACACATATCAATTTCCATTTTATCGTAATTTTTTGCACGAATGCTAATCCAAATGAATTTATCTGAAAATATTTAAATGAGTAAATTGTTTGGTATAGCGTCTTTGAAAAGATTTATCTTTAAAATTTCCTTCCATTACAAAGGCCTTTAACCTAGGAATGAAAATAATCAAACAGTCTTTTGGCAAATGTTTTTAACTTTGAATGAAGCATAACCAGAACTGAGTCAAGCACAAAGTCCAGGGAAATATTTGAAAGAAAAGAATAAGTCGGTACTCCCCACCCCCACCCCTCATTGCCCCCCCCCCCCCCCCAGCTCAGGAACATGAAGGCGGGATGAAAATAAGCCTGTTTGAAGGATCCTCACTCCTGAATCTCTGAAAAGGATGAAAACCTTAGTTCCCTAGAATGAAAGAGAGATCATTCCAGTCTTTTAAGAGTTACGCGGAATGAAATAAGAGATCGTTTTCTGGTTTCAATGTAGCCAACAGGCCCTGCTATGTGAATGCTCTGGGTGGGGGGGGAGCGGGGGCTCGGATTGCATTAATTCTGGGTCCAGGTCCAGAGGTAGAGGATCACACAAACCGGCAGAATAATCGGCAACAGGAGACTGTAAAAGCATAGGCTGGTCGTACTGGTACAGCCATGGGGGAAATTCTCATCCACAGAGGCCGAGTAGATCAGGCCTGCCAAAGAGATGAGGGGCACTAGGACTGTCAGCGTGGGCAGCGACATCAGCATCTTCCTCTGCTGCTTCCGCGGGCTCGGGGCTGGGCTAGGCTGGAGTAAGGTCCAAGACTCCTGCTCTTTCCCCTCCGGCTGCTTATTCTGATGGATCATCCGGGCTGCCTGCGCTGTCATAGGAAGAACAGTATCTGCGATGAGTTGAGTACCAAGGCCAGCTCTACACGAATCATTAGCCCATTTGGTGACATTTCATACCTGTGTGGCTCCGAGAAGCCGCGGCAGACCCAAGATCCACGTCCAAGGCGGCGGGAGGCGAGGCCAAGCTTCACCTTAGGCTTCCGGGCACCCCCTGGTCCTCTGCTGCGGGCCCGTTGGGTGATGGCAACAGCTCGCTCCCTCCTCCGCAGCGCTGACGCAGCTCTGCCGCACCGCCGTCTCTCTCTCTCTCTCTCTCTCTCTCTCTCTCTCTCCTCCCCTTCTCTGTCCCTCTCCCTCTCTTTCCCTCTCCCCCTCCCTCCCTCTCTCTTCCCCCCTCCTCTTTCTCCCTCTCTCTTTTCTCTCTTCTTCCTCCCTCCCTCTCTTCTCTCCCCTCCTCCTCCTCCTCCCTCCTCCCTCCCCTTCTCCCTCTCTCTGTCACTGTCTCCTCCACTTCTCTCCCTCTTTCTGGGCCACAGCTCAAAGCAGGGCACATAGGCCTATTAATGGGTGGGAAAGATCTTCCTATTTCATTAACATTACATTTGGCCCCAAGATCTTTCATGTCCATCACATAGGTCAATGGAACTTTAGGGGGAACGGGTATCAACATAACTTCCACAACAATATAACAAGAATAGCGGCGGCTAGGTGGCTCAGTGAATAGAGCACCAGCCCTGGAGTCAGGAAGACCTGGGTTCGGATCCGACCTCAGACACTTATCTCAAAAAATAGCCGTGACCTTGAGCAAGTTACTTAACCCCAATTGCCCTTCAAAAAAAAAAAAAGCAAGCAAAAATAGAACAGAAATAACCCCAAATAAACACATAAAACAATCTCTTAGGGTAGGGGCTTGAGTGCAAGCACCCCATCATTCCCCTTTCAAACAAATGGGACCCAAAGTCCTTGAGGGTAAGGAGTGAAGGTCTCATCTTCTACTACTACTTTCTGCTGAGATTGGGATGGAGCTGCCCTGCTCTGAGAGGTTCCAGTTGAGGGGCTACTTCTTTAGCCTGTATCTAAAGCTTGGTCAATACCAGGTCCAGGGATGACGCATCACAGTCATGGGCAGAGGGTGACGTCCAGCTTAAGCAGTAAGTCATCTACAAGTAGAGGGCACACTAAACCCATAGGAGACAAATCTAGCAAACAAGTTGAACAGACAAAAGTAAAAAAGAATGAGGAGACAACCAAAAGCAGGGTAAATATAACATCCGCTGTGCTTCTGGAGCCCATGAACCCACTTATAGCCTTATTCGTGGTACAATATGAGAATTAAGGGCACAATTGGCTCGTCATCATCTCAGTTACAATATTCTCTTTTCCATGTGTTATAATCTCTAGAGCCTTTGGAACATCGTCTGGCTTCCGTTTTACCCATACTTTAGCTGCCAATTTCTATCAATAGAACCAAACCCTTCAGTTCCCCTGACAATTATTTCAGAAGGAGGGTCAGTTTTCTCAAGGCATATTTTTTTTCACAATGAATAATGCTCACTTGAACTCTTCTGTCATTTTTATAAAATTGTATGGATTTTTCACCTACATTTTGGAATACCACAATAATTTCTCCTTGATAATTAGAATCTGTTCTTGAGCTGCTAATCCTGATTTAGGTAGCATCCATCCAATATGATTTTTAGGGATTCTTATACATATTCCAGTAGAGATTTTCCTTATTTCTTTCCTATCCAACAAAAAGTCTTCCAAACAATGTAAATCATATCCTGCTGAACTGGATGTTCCTGGATACAGTGCTGGTAGATCTGGTCTCACACTCAATATTTGGGATCTTATGTGTTTGCTGCTTTCTAACTTGCAGAATTGGGGTCATTCTGGTTAGAGGTGTACTTTCTCCCAAGGGTCTAGTATTCAAATTACATAAAACAATGAACAAATTATCTTCCCAATGTTGATACAAATTATTAGAACTTAAGGAAGTTTCCTTAACTTTTCTTTCAATAGTCCATTCATTCTTTCAGTTAACCCAGATGCTTGTGGATAATATAGAATATGTTATATCCGTACTATGTTTTTTAATATACAGTATCTCTTCATTTCATTACCTTTGAAATGTGACCCATTGTCACTTTGAATCTGCATTAGGGTTCCATAATATAGACTTTGATACCTAGAGTTAAGCAGGGTTTCTTTTTTTTTTTTTTCTGGGTTGCATTCTTATAGGCACAGGACACTAGTACACTTGAATAGGTGTCAACAAAAATACATATAAATTTGCATCCTCCATCTTGGGGTAGGGGTCCAACATAATCTATTTGCCAAATTTGGGCTGGGTCTTTCACCTTGCTATCTCTCCAGTTACTACCTGAGCAACATTTTATTCCTTTTCCAGTTGACATATATGACATTCCTCTGCTGCTTATTTTAACAATGAATCTGAGATACTAATACCTCTATCTTGTGCCCACTGGGGTATGGCCTGCATATCTAAATGGCCAGCCATATGATGGACCCATTTTGCTAGTACCTGATCATCAATTGGTGTCAGAAAATAGGGAAAATATGTTGAGTAGCAATTTTTGCTAGTCAATAAGCATGTGCATTGAACTCATGTTCTGTTTCATCTACAAGAAAAACTGACAAATTAATAGCCAAAGACATGTCCTATATGTCTTCCCAAAATTCTTGGCCCTGGACTTCTTTACCATGAATGTTCCAATTTTTATTTTTCCACATGGGCATTCATATAGCTAACCCATTAGCTGCTGCCCATAAATCATTAAATATATGACACTGTCCTCCTCGTTCTGTTTTAATGACTTGATGTACTATCATAAGTTCAGCATATTGACTACTTCCACCTCTCCCAGTACTTTCCAAAGTCCACCTACTACATGAGTTATAGGTTACTGCTTTCCAATGTCTTTTATTGCCCATATATTTTGCTCTCCCATCAGCAAACTATGAGTATTTCTTCTCTTCTTCAGGTAATCCATCATGTCCCTCATTCCATTTTGCCTAGGACTGTACCAACTGTTGCTTTGGTTCATGGGGTATATCATTTCTCTCAGTACCTATGTTTGGTATAGATTCACGTAAAGCAGAAACTCTGCTTTTATCTATTTTAGATCTGTTTTGAATCTAGCATTTCCATTTAATTATGCTTACTATTTGTGCATGTCTAATTCTGTGGGAAGCTGGAATACTCATTAACCAGGTCATAATTGTAATTCCAGGTCTTAATATTACTTCATGGCCCAGAATCAGTTGTTCAGTCTCTACCAAGGGCCATATGCAACTAACAACTGCTTTTCTGAAGGGGTATATTGAACTCCAGATGAAGGGAGTTTCCTAGACCAAAATACTAAGGACATATTTCATATTTCTTGTTTTTGCCATAAACTCCAGTTCACATATGCATCCTGTACAGTTACTTGTAATACCATGGGGTCACTTTGCATAGACCATAAATCTAGGACCAACTGTATAGCAGCCTTGGCTTCTTCAATAGCTTTACTCTGCTCAAGTCACCAATCAAATTCAAATATCTTTTTAGTAACCTTACATAAGGGTTTCAGAATCTGCCTTAAATGGAGTATGTGATGTCTCCAATATCCAAATAATTATATAAACTTTTGGGCCTCTTTCTTATTGGTAGGGATAAGAAAATCCTGAATCTTTTGGCAGACTTGTGGGAGAATCTCTCATAGCCCCTTATTCCATTGTATGCCTAAGAATTTTACTGTTTGAGCTGGTCCTTGAACCTTTGTAGGGTTCACTTCCCACCTTTTGCTTTTCATGTGCTCAATTTAAAAGCATCAAACACTTCTCCACTTCTCTTAAAATTTTCCCTGTATCATAATATCATCTATGTAGTGGGTAAACAGTAAACAGGTAGTTCTAGTTCATTGAAATGTTCAGCCACAATCCTATGACAAATAGTGGGGGCTATATAGATATCCTTGTGGCAAGTGGGTGAAAGTATGTTGTCTGCCCTGTCAAATGAAAGCAAACTCATCCCATTGTTTATAATCTATTGGGATAGTGAAGAAAGTATTGGTCAAATCAATGACTGCATACCAAGTTCCATCATATTTCTGGATCCTTTCTATTAAGGTAATGTTTTCTGAAATACTGGCATACAAGGGAGGAGTCATTTTTTTCCATTGTCTTTAATTCACTGTCATTCTCTACATCCCATCTGACTTCTGTACTGGCCAGACAGGATTATTCCATCTATTGACTGTAGGGACTAACACTCTTGCCTCAATATATTCCTTTATAGTACTGGTAATTTCTTCTTGCTCAACTGGCACATGATACTCCTTTAAAGTAATTACTTCAGAAGGTTCAGGTAAGGTGATTAGGTTTATTTTAATTTTACCCACTAAGACCTCATTAATTCCTATCTTCCTTATTGTACATTGGTATCTTCCCTCAGGTAAATTTAAAGTCATACCTCTTAATATATCTGTCCCAATGATGTATTTAGAAACAGGAACAATTACCACTGTACATTCTTTCTCAGGCAATGGCCCAATTTTCATCACTAGTTTAACTTGTCTGATTGGAATTTCAGTCCTTCCCAATCCTGTGATGGTAATAGGTGTTCCATGTTTCAATTTATCAGAGTTTCCACATATATAAGAGAGGCTTCTGACCCAGTATCTATTAGTGACCTAGTTATAATGGTTGATCCATTTTACCAGTATATGGTTAAACTGATATGGCATCTGTAATCCTGGGTCTTGGTCAACTTCCCATTACCCTGCAGGCTTGACAAAGTTGGATACAATGGTTCAGGGGAATCTGTAAAGGCAGTTCTTACTTTCTTATTCTGTCAAATATTAAACCCCTTTTCTCAGGACATCCTATATAGGTTGTTAGTTGGGATACCTTCTATTCTTCGATAACCTCTCCCTGCTCTCAATAAAGCAGTAAACAATTCTCTCCTTATCAATCTCTTCTGACTGAATCCATGGTTATTTGCTCTTCTCTCTTAAGGAAATTTATCTTTTTCCCATTCTCCTAAATCACTTAACTGGGGAATCTTATCCAGCACCTCAGAAAGAGGGTGCTCTATTTCCCCACTTAGTAGAGTCAGAATTATGTGTTCATAAGCAGGAGGAGAAGACTTCACTATCATATTTCTATGAGCAACTGTTAAGGGAGTGCTATGATAGACATTGGCACCTTTGACCATTATTACAGCTTTCATTACCTCTTGCTTTAACTTTCCCATACAGTAGCTATCTATGTGAATACCATGGTTTCTCTCCACTCGGCCACATAGAGTCAGTGGGGGTACTGTTTAGTGCATCCCTCAGAAGCTAAAACTAACAAATTAGTCTTGTTGTCACCTCCTTGAATATGGTAATCCCTAAAAACCTTGTTGTACAAAGGGATTCTAGTTTCTATGAATTCCAAACAATCAATGTTATCTATCCATACACCTCCAGCCCCTTTGTCACTGATTCTCACCATCCAAGATTATCCCATTCTGGGGGGGTGAATCAGCTTAATATGTCTTTAGCCTCTTGCTGAGTAAAATCCTATGGTACTTCCTTAACCTCTACATGGTCCCCCTGAATTTCCTATTTCTTTCGTAGTATTGAATGTGCACTGACATTTCTAGAAACGTCCCCGTCTGGATTTGCTTCATCTTCCTCCCAGGTGTTTGGGTTCCTATCAGGTTCAACATGTGCAAGGGATGCACACACTTTCCTCTTGCTAACTTTTCTCTTCTTTTTTTCAAGCTAGACTTACCACTGCCTTTTCTTCTGCCACCCGATATTTTCTAGCTTTCTCTTCTAAAGGAATGTTCTGACACTATAGCATAGAAAGCCTCTCATGCAAATAAGCGAACTCTTGTTCCACCTGAACGTTTTCCTCCAGCAATCTGTCTCTACTTTTACGTATAATACAATAACTTATCAGCAATGCTCATCCTCTTCTACATACCCGTCATTTCTTTCCCAGTTATTTTGATATTCTTTGCAAACATCTTTCTAAATCTATGAGTTCTCCCTTCTATAGCTTCTGTTCCCAATTTTCACAAAATCCTGTGCTTCTAACTCATTCTCTCACCAGGGAGGATTAAGGTAAATCCTCTTATCCCAGGATACTGCAAAGCCAATCATGAGCAGATCTCCTGAGGACTCCTGCTGTGAATAACTTTAAGGATCTAATCTCATAGTATAGTGAACTCTCTATTTATTCAGAAATAAACTAAAGCAAAACATTCAAGAAACTAAAGGACAACATTCACAACAATATAACAAAACATCTTCTTACTAAGGTGGTCACATAGTCTTAAACAAAACATATCATTCAGTAAGTCACAATCTTCTCAATCGACATAGAGCACCTAAGTAAAGTCTTCTTTAATCTTGATTTCAGACTGGCTTCCAATTATGCTTAAGGGATAGTCCTTCCACCATGGGTTCCATGGGATGACCTTAGGCCTGTTAAGGGTAGTTAAGGTCTCCAAAGTCACTTGGGTCTATTAAGGGCAACACAATGTATATTGTTTCCAACAAAAACTTGATATAATCACAGATGAGGTTCAAAAGCACTTGAATAGCTGAAACAAGGAGCAAAATACTACTTGCGTTGCTATTATATTTTGGGATCCCATCCTCATTGCCAATGTGATACCCATAGCAGTTGCTATGAATATGCATATGTATTTCCAGGGTAGATTTTCAAAATATAATCAACTCTTTTCATCCAAGACAAAATCAGAATATTTATTCAGATGCTAGAAATCAAAGTTTATTAGGTAACAAAAACGTTTGTACACAGCACCCATCCAGGGAGAGCTGCAATGCAAAGACTTTATATAAGAAAGCTAGGTAGATGAGGAGCCTGTCTCTTGGATACAAAAGACCACCACTTTGGTGGTGTAGAAGCAGGAAAAATTCCCTGTGCTCCCCCCATAACCACCTCAAATACATAGAAAAAGTGACTCTAAACAAACTTAGGGCTACAGAACCCACAAAGGTACAGAGAGAAACAAATCTCCCACTGAAGACAGTCCAGCAGGTGGACAGCAAGGGTTCATTGCAGCCCACTGGGAGCAGAGCACAGCCCCTCCTGAGCCCACAGTTTTAGCCTCAGAGTGGCCCTACCAGCTGTGTCTAGAGGAACATAAGGAGAGATCACCAGCAGCTGTGGTGGGCTCCAGAATTATCAACCCATAAACGCCAAAGACAAAGTGAGAGGTCAGTGTAGACTTTTGGAACAGAGAGTCTAGGAGTGTGGTCTGCCTTCTGCCCACAGAGGAAGAAGTGGCTGAGGCATGGCAGCCATCATTGCATGGCTATTTCAAAACTTCTGGCCTGCAGATTGAAGGGGGACCAGTCTGAGGGAGTAATTGCTCTTGCTTTAACCTGCTTGGATCTGAATTGCTGTCTAGGGTGGAGGTCCTAGTGTATGTGACCAGGTGCCAGAGCCTATGGAAGCTGCAGAGAGGATAGCCAACTACTAGCTCCAACAGCTGCAAAAACCCCAGAGATCTGGAACAAAGCTCTCCTCTCTGGAAGCAGAGTTCTACTGTAACAAAAAGCTCAAAAGTCAAGTAATTGAGTGGCAATATGAGCAAGAAAAGGAAGCAAAACAAGTACAGCAATTCAACTTCAGCTTCCTTTTTTTAGGGACAAAAAGGGTCAAAGAATGGAACGGGAGGAAGACAACAAAGTCAGAAATCCTATACCAAAAGCTTCCAAGAAAAAATATGAATTGGTTATAGGCCACAGAGAAGCTTGAGAAGGATTTTGAAAACCAAATAAGAGAAGAGCAGGAAAAATTAGGAAGGGAAATGAGAATTATGCAAGAAAATCATGAAAAGAGAGTCAACAACCTGACTGAAGAAAATAATACCTTAAAAAGTCAAATTTGCCAGATGGAAAAAGAATCTCAACAGCTCACTAAAGATAAGAATTCCTTCAGAATTAGATCGGAGCAAATGGAAGCTAATGACTTTATGAGAAATCAAGGTACTATTAAACAGATCCAAACTAATGAAAAAAAATAGAAGGGAATGGGAAATATTTCATTGGAAAAACCATTGACCTGGAAAATAGATCCAGGAGAGACAATTTAAATTATTGGACCACCTGAAAGCCATGATCAAAAAAAGAACCTGGAAATCATCCTTCAAGAAATTCTCAAGGAAAATTGTCCTGATGTTTAAGAACCAAAAAGCAAAACAAAGGTTGAAAGAATTTACCAATCACCTCTTGAAAAAGATCCCAAAAAGAAAACTCCTAGGAATATTATAGCCAGGTTCTGGAATTCCCAGATCAAGGAGAAAATATTACAAGCAGCCAAGAAGAAACAATTTGAATATTGTGGAAACACAATCAGGATAACATAGGATCTGGCTCTTTCTTCATTGAGAGATCAAAAGGTTTGAATATGATATTCTGGAGGTCAAAGGAGCTGGGATTAAAACCAAGAATCACCTACCTAGCAAAACCAAATATCATGTTTCAGGGGAAATTTGGTCATTCAATGAAATAGAGGACTTTCAAGCTTTCTTGATGAAAAAACCAGAGTTGAATAGAAAATTTGGCATTCAGATACAGGAAGCAAGAGAAGCATGAGAAGGTAAACAGGGAAAAGAAATCATAAGAAACTTATCAAAGTTGAACTATTTATATTCCTACATGGAAAAACAATAATTGTAACTTATGAAACTTTTATTAGTATGAGAATAGTTGAAGGGAATAGAAATATATATATATATACGTATATATATATATATGTCTATATAGGAGGGTATATGGGCATATGACTACATATGTGAGTGTGTGCATATATGTGTATAGGTATACATAGACAGAATGCACGGGACCAACTGAATAGGAAGGGATGATACTTAAAAGTTGAAATTGAGAGCTGAGAGAAGAATATAATGAGAGGAAATGGGGAAAGACAGAATGGGATAAATTATCTCATATAGAAGAGGTAAGGGAAAACTGTTACAGTGGAGGGGAAGAACAGGAAGCCAAAAGGGAATGGGTCAACCTTACTCTCATTGAATTTGGCTTAGGGAGGGAATGACACACTAAATAGGGTATCTCACCCTACAGGAACATAAGGGGGGAAGGGGATGAGAGGGGAGATGATGGAGGGGAGGGCAGGTTGCAGGGGGGAGGGAAGTTAGAAGCACACACTTTTGAAAAGGGACAGGGTCAAAGTAGAGAATTGAGCAAGTGGGAGGTGGGATAGGATGGAGGCAAATATAGTCAGTCTTTCACAATATATCCACTATGGAAATGTTTTGCGTAGCTACACGTGTACAACCTATATTGAATTGCCCATCTTCCCAGTAAGGGTGGGTGATGAGGGAAGAAGGGAAAGATTCTGGAATTCAAAGTTTAAAAATCAAATGTTTAACATATATATATATGCAATTGGAAAATAAGATATACAGGTACTGGTGTACAGAGATCCATCTTGCCCTACTGGAAAGTTGAAGGGGGGATGGGGGAGGATATAGGAGAGAGCTGATTGGGGGAGGGGGTATATAGTGGGATCACTGTTTCGGGGTGGTGGGTAGGAGAAAGATGGGGAGGACATTTGTAACTCAAAATCTCGTGGAAATGAATGATGTAAACTAAAAAATAAACATAAAATTAATTTAATAAAATGTAAAAACTCCAAATTTTGCACACTAGGGGATGAACGTATTTCCTTTTATTGCAGACTCAGTTACCAGAGGAAGTATCATTACCCAGGGAAAGCAGGTTCCAAGCATTCTTCAGTATGACTTCCTTGTACAACTCCTTCTGAAGATGGTCCAAGAGGCCCACTTCTCCTGGGTGAAGTACACAATAATGTCTTTGAATATCACTGATTCTTAAATCATCAAAAGTCATAGACCATAGAGTTGAAAGACACCTCAGAGGTAAATAGTCCAATCCTCATCAATTTACAGCAGGAAATGAAGCCCACAAAAGGGATTTGCCCAAAGGTCATACCCTTTATGAGTATCAGAGTCAGTTCTTAAAATCAGTCATTAAGAACCCAATGCAATTTTAGGGAAAGCATTTTATATCATCAGTTGGAATAAAACTGAGAAATGTCTTATTATGGAATGTGTCTCCCTATGACACATTCGTGTTCTGTCTGTGAGGCAGGTGAATCTGTGGAAGAGAAAGTGATGTGAAATTTATTTTTTTCTAAGAACTGATAAATGTGATAGATTCGGAAGAAAATTCCGTGAAGTCTTTGTGAGAAGCTGTCAAGTATAGTGTATTCTGAGGGGAGGGAAGTTTGATGTAATTACTTAAAAGAGAACAAAGTTAAAGATCTTGTTTTTTTTCTGAGAGACTGGAATAAAGTCTTCTCTGGATGAAAACATGAAGAGAATTCTTTTTTTTTTTCAAATGCTTTATTAACTTCTGGTTTACATCATTCGTTTCCACCAGATTTTAAATTACAAATTTTCTCCCCGTTTTTCCCCTACCCACATCCCCAAAATAGTGGTCCAACAGGATATCCTGTCCTCCAATCTGCTCTCTCCCATATCTTTCTCCATACCCCCTTTGACTTTTCCAGTAGTGCATGGTGGATCTCTATGCCCCAGTGCCTATATATCTTATTTCCCAATTACATGTAAAATACTATTAATAATAGTATATATTTTTAAACATTTGGTTTCAGAACTTTGAATTCCAGATTCATTCCCTTCCTCCCTTGTCACCCACCCTTACTGGGAAGATAAGCAATTCAATATAGGTTGTATGTGTGTAGCTAGTGCCAAACATTACCATAGTGTATATATATTATAAAAGATTGATTAGATTTCCCTCCCTCTTATCCCACCTCCCACTTGTTCTATCTTCTACTTTGGTCCTGTCCCTTTTCAAAAGTGGGTGCTTCCAATTTCGCCTCCAGCCTGCCCTCCCTTCCATCATCCCCTTCTCATCCCTTTCCCCCCTACTCTCCTGTAGGGTGAGATACTCTTATTTGGTATGTATTTCTTTTTCTCCCTGAGCCAAATTCAGTGTGAATAAAGTTGACCCATTCCCTTTTGCCTTCCTGTTTTTCCCCTCCATTGTAACCATTTTCCCTTGCTTCTTTTATATGAGATAGTTTACCCCATTTTGTCTCTCCCCATCTCCTCACATTATATTCCTCTCTCTCACCTCTTAAATTTCACCTTTGAAGTATTATCCCTTCCTATTAAATTGGTCCTGTGCCCACTATCTATGTATACCTGTACATATATATACACACATTCACATATGTATTCATATGCCCATATACCCTCTGATATAGACTATTCCCTTCTATTCCCTTCAACTATTTTCATACTGAGAAAAGTTTCATCAGTTACAATTATTGTTTTTCCATGTAGGAATGTAAATAGTTCAGCTTTTATAAGGTCATTATGATTTCTTTTCCCTGTTTACCTTCTCAAGCTTCTCTTGCTTCTTGTGTCTGAATGTCAAATTTTCTATTCAACTCTGTTTTTTTCATCTAGAATGCTTGAAAGTCCTCTATTCCACTGAATGCCCATATTTTCCCCTGAAGCATGATACTCAGTTTTGCTGGGGAGGTGACCCTTGGTTTTAATCCCAGCTCCTTTGCCCTCTGGAATGTCATATTCCAGGCCCTTCAGTCCCTCAGTGTAGAAGCTGCCAGGTCCTGGGCTATCCTGATTGTTTCCACAGAATTCACATTGCTTCTTCCTGGCTGCTTGATCTGGGAGTTCTGGAGCCTGACCATAATATTCCTGGGAGTTTCCTTTGGGGTCCTTTTCAGGAGGTGATCTGTGGACTCTTTCAGCCTCTCTTTTGCCCTTGAGAATTTCTTGAAGGGTGATTTCTAGGTTCCACCTCTTGCAGCCACACATCGCTATTGGAGAACCAGTGGCTTTGACTAAACGTGGCTTTGCTGGCAAGGTGACGGCTTTGCTCTGTCCAGATTAGAGCGCTTTCCTGACAAAGAGGACAGTGTCTTCTGGTTTGGCACCTGTGGCTGCCTCTCTGTGATCTCTGAGCCCAAGCACATGGTAGCTGACGCTGCTTCACTTCTCTCTTCCAGGAGGTCGCGGAGCCCGGGTTTCAATGTTAACCTTCCAGCTCGATTTAACACTGTCCTCTTTCACCCTTATCTATACTTCCTGCCAAAGGAGCATGACTATCTGCACATCTGACATTGAACCATGAGAGTCAAGTTACTGACCCAGGGTCACACAACCAGAAAGTGTCTGAGGTCAGATATGAACCCAAGTTCTCTTGATTCCAGGGCCAGTGCTCTATCCATTGTGGCCCCTAATTGCCTCTGACATTGCTAATGTCTCTCCCAGCAATCTTAATTCTACCTTTTTATTTGTCCAGAATTGTACCCTATATATATGAGATGAGGTGCCCATAGACAGCCTCATTGCACTCCTACCCCCTAACCCAACCAGTGAGGCTGTGCCTCTGGTTGACAGCCTTTCCACTTTTATTTTGTTCATAACTTTTTAAAAATTTTGCTTGACCATACTTTTAAAAACTGTACAATTTATTTATTTTTAGCTTTTAACATTCACTGCCATAAGATTTTGAGTTTTGAATTTTCTTCACCACCCTTTCCTTCCTTCTCTCCAAGACAGCATGCAATCTGATTTAGGCTGTACTTATAAATTAATATTAAACATATTTTCACATTATTCATGATGCAAAGTGGGGTTAACACAATGGGAGGAACCATGACAAAGAAGAAACAAAACAAGAAAAGAAAACCAGAGCAAATAGTCTGCTTCCATCTGCATTCAGATGCCAAAGTTCTTTCCTACATGTGGATAGAATTTTGCATCATGAATCTTGGAGCTGTCTTGGATCCTTTCTTTGCTGAGAAGAGCTAAGTCTATAAAGGTCAGTCATTGCACAATGTGGCTATTATTGTGTATAGTGTTCTTCTGGTTCTGCTCACCACATTCAGGATTAGTTCATACAATACTTTCCAGGTTATTCTGAAGTCTACCTGCTCATCATTTCTTTTAGCACAATAGTATTCCATTGCATTCCTTTATCACAACTTGTACAACCATTCCCCAATTGATGGACATCCCCTCAATTTCCATTTTTTTTTTGTTACTACAAAAAAGAGCTGCTATAAATAATTTTCCACATGGGTGTCCTTTCCCCATTTTTATGATCTCTTTGGGATATTGTGTATTGCTGGGTCAAAGGATCTGCACATTTTTATAGCTCTTTGGGTATAGTTCCAAACTGCTCTCCAGAATGGTTGGGTCAGGTCACAACTCCACCAACAATGCATTAGTGTTCCAATTTCCCCACATCTTCTCCAACATTTATCATTTTCATGTTTTGTCATGTTTTAGCCAATCTGATAGGTGTGATGTGGTACCTCAGAGTTGTTTTGAGTTGCACTGCTCTAATTAAAAGTGATTTAGAGCATTTTTTTCATATGACTATAGATAGCTTTACTTTCTTCCTCTGAAAACTGCCTGTTCATATCCTTTGACTATTTATCAATTGGGGAAGGACTTGTATTCTTATATATTCAACTCAGTTCTCAATATATTTTAGAGATGAGGCCTTTATCAGAAACACTGGCGGTAAAAATTGTTTCCCAGCTTTCTACCTCCCTTCTTTTTTTAAAAATTATTTACTTATTTATTTATTTTTAAAGCAATTGGGGTTAAGTAACTTGCTCAAGGTTACAAGGCCAGTCATTATTTATGTGTGTGTGCTCGTTTTCTGAGGCCAGGACTCATCCCAGGTCATCCCAACTCTGGGGCCAGAGCTCTTACTCACTGTGCTCACTGTGCCACCTAGCTGCCCCTGCCTCCCTTCTAATATTGGTTGCATTGGCTTTGTTTATGCACAATCTTTTCAATTTGGTGTAATCAAAATCATCCATTTTGCATTTCATAATGATTTTTGTCTCTTGTTTGGTCATAAATTCTTCCCTTCCCCGTAGATCTGATAGGTAAACTATTCCTTGCTCTCCTAGATTGCTTATAATATCAATCTTTATATATAAGTCATGTACCCATTTTAACTTTATCTTGGTATAGGGTATAAAATGTTGGTCTGTGCCTAGTTTCTGCCACACTCTTTTCCTACTTTTCCCAGGAGATTTTTGTTAAGTAGTGAAGTCTTTGCCCAGGAACTGGAGACTTTGGATTTATCAAATAAAAGATTATTATAGTTATTGTTTGCTCTGTCTTGCATACCTAACTATTCAACTGATCCATCACTCTATTTCCTAGCCAGTACCAAATAGTGTTAATGAATGCTGCTTGATAATACAATTTGTGATCTGGGACAGCTAGACCACCTTTCCTTGTATTTGTTTTCATTAATTCCCTTGGGATTCTGGACCATTTTTTCTTCCAGACGAATTTTATTATTTTTTTTTCCAGCTCTACAAAATAAGTCTTTGGTAGTTTGGTTGGTATGGGACTGAATAAGTAATTTAATTTAATTAGAATTGTTACTTTTATTTCATTAGCTCATCCTATCCATGAGCAACTGATGTTGTTCCAATTATTTAGATCTGACTTTATTTGTGTGAAAAGTATTTTATAGTTGTGTTCCTATTGTTCCTCAGTTTCTTTTGGCAGGTAGGTTCCCAATTATTTTATAATGTCTACAGTAATTTTAAATGGACTTTCTGTATCTCTTGTCGTTAGACTTTGTTAGTTATACATAGAAATGCCAATGATTTAGGCAGGTTTATTTTATATCCTGCAACCTTACTCAAGTTGTTTATTATTTCAAGTAATTTTTTTTTACTTGATTCTTTAGGATTCTCTAAATATACCATCATTTCATCTGCAAAGAGTGATAGCTTTGTTTCTTTGTCTACTTTAATTCCTTCAATTTCTTCTTCTTCTCTCATTGCTAGAGCTAACATTTCTAGTACAATATTGAATAACAGTGATGACAATGGGCATCCTTGTTTCTACCCTCAATCTTATTGGAAATGCTTCTAGCTTAATCCCCATTACATATAATACTTGCTGATGGTTTTAAATACATGCTACTTCTCATCTTAAAGAAGACTCCATTTATTCTAATGCTCTCTGGTGTTTTTAATTGGAATGGGCATTGTATTTTGTCAAAAGCTTTTTCTGCACCTATTGAGATAATCATGATTTCTGTTCATTTTGTTGTTGATACTGATATTCCTAAGGTTTTTCACCAGTCTGTATTCTCTGATATACATTAAGAATGTATCTGAGTTTGAAACTGTTCCTTCACCCATTATACTTATGATTTTCTTTCCAGTGTAGATTGTCTGATGTTCAGCAATACTTACCCTCTTCCTAAAAGCCTTTCCACACTGAATATATTCATGAGATTTCCCTTCAGTGTGGATTCTTTGATCAAGTAAGACTGCCCTTCTGTGTAAAAGTCTTTTTCCATACATTACATGCCTAAGGTTTCTCTCCAGTGAGGATTCTTTTAGGTAAAACAAGATTGGCCCTCTTTAGGAAAGATTTTCCACATTGATTACATTCATAAGATTTTTCTGTGGTGTGGATTCTCCAATGTTTAGCAAAATTGGAGCTGCCTCTGAAAGCTTTCCAGTTTGCTTACATCCATAAGATATTTTTCCATGGTGGAATCTGATGATTAGCAAGAGCAGAACTACCTCTGAAAGTCTTTCCACACTGATTACATTCATAAGGCTTCTCACCAGTGTGGATTCTCTGATGTACATTAAGAATGGACCTGAGGGATGGCTAGGTGGCACAGTGAATAGACCACTGACCCTGGAGTCAGGAGGACCTGAGTTAAAATCCAGCTTCACACACTTAACACAAAAACTAGCTATGTGACCTTGTGCAAGTCACTTAACGCCAATTGCCATCCAAAAAGCAAATAAATAAAATAAAAAAGATAGATAGATAGATAGATAGATAGATAAAAATAAGAATGGACCTGAGTCTGAAAGTGTTTCCACAGTGATTGCATTCATAAGGTTTCTCCCCAGTATGGATTCTATGATGTTCAGAAAGACTAGAGCTACCTTTGAAAGTCTTTCCACATTGATTACATTCATAAGGTTTCTCTCCAGGGTGCATTCTCTGATGTACTCTAAGATTGGTCCTCTGTGTAAAAGCCTTTCCACATTGATCACATTTATAAGGTTTCTCCCCACTGTGCTTCTCTGATGTATAACAAGAATGGAGCTGAATCTGAAAGTCTTTCCACACTGATTACATTCATAAGTTTTCTCCCCAGTGTGGATTCTCTGATGTTTAGCAAGACTGGAGCGGCTTCTGAAATCCATTCCACACTGATTGCATTCATGAGGTTTCTCTTCAGCATGGATTCCCTGACAAAGAGCACAGATTCCTCTCCAAGTGAAGTCACAGGGAATATCATCTTCAAGTCTTTGCTCCAGAGTTTCTTCCACAGAAAGGCTGAGCTCTGCAGGAGTCTCCTTCACTTCAAGTCTGAACCCTCCTTCTGAAAGAAACAAGCAAGAACACATTCACACAGACACACATATCATCATATCCCCTTTTTTCCTTTGGTAAAATATAAACCCCTTTCCATTCTCTTTCCCCATGCAAAGAAAAAAGTCTTCAAACTTCAAAAGTCTTTTAATGGGCAGAACCAACTGTTTGAAAATGCCATTAGTTCACATCCCAAGGAGGATTGAATTGACAAAGAGCTTCCCCCAGAGTGACATGGGATCCTCCTAACAAGCCTGTGACAGAGACAAAGGGTTCTTGGCACATCCCCAACTCAGGCCATGAGCTCAGAATGGCTAAATGACTTGATTCAAGTCCCAGCGGCTGAGGCAAGAACTCAATCTAGTGACTGGCATGCCCTGTTCACAGTACTAGACACATTTGTTTCCACTTTCAATCTTTCCTTTTCATTTTCACTTTCACTGTTTGCACTTTCAATCCTTTCTTCATGGATATTATGACATTTGTTGCATATATGCTTAATATTCTAATTATGTCATAACCTCTCATATTGGTAAGTGTAATACAATTTCCCTAGTAATAGCTTACAATCATTTTTTTTCCTATTGCATTATTTGAGGTCACATGAAGAATACCAGTACTGTTTTTTGTATGTACCAAAGGCATGAGATTTTGTTCAGCCTATATGAGGCAATCGGGGTCAAATGACTTGTCCAGGATCACAAACTAGTAAATGTCAAGATTTCTGGGGCTGGATTTGAACTTTGGTTCTCCGAATTCCAGGTTTGGTTCTCTACTAACTATGCCACCTAGCTGCCAAAATCTTTACATGCCTCTGCTCACTAAAGTAAAGACAAAACCCTTGTAATAATGATTGCACATGTAGAACCTATATCAGATTGTTTACCATCTCGGGGAGGGGAGAGGGGAAGGACTGAAAGAATTTGTCATTCTAAATATAAATAAATGTTTAAAACTTGTTTTTAATATCCAATAGGGGAAAATAAAATAATATGTTAAAAATAAAATCTGTTTGACTAAAAAAAAACTCCATGTAATAAACAAAACTTTAAAAATGTATGGCATTTCCCATCTCAGAAAATGTTCTAGAGAGTGGTCCTAAGGATTTGAACTAAAAATTTGTAAGTGGCACCTTAAGCAGTAAATAACCACTTATTTTGTTGCTAAGACCCTTATCCTCTGGGACAAGAAGCATGTGCATATTTCAGCCATTATAGGATTCTTTCTTCAGTGATTCCAAATCATTATGGTCAGGCATATCATGCTTCTGGGCATCATGCAAAGAGAACATCACACTCTGACTGCTGACTATGTGCAGCATGTTCTGTGCATTTCTCAACTTGACATCAAATTGTTTCCAAACTCACAGGAAAGTTGGACATTTATGTACAAATGGCAATAGGCATGCACAGACACTGGCTGTCTGCACTATAGTAGTCCTCTTATTCCTAGGTTACCTTGTAATCACATCTCATCAAAGCTGTAATTACTAGATCAAGATGTTACTTGGGTTTGCATTCTTGCAGCTGAGATAATAGACTGGACCCATGATTACTATGCTTGTTTGTGCCCAGGGCTGACAGCAAGCCCCCAGCCTCTACCTCAACCTTTATATTCTGGTCTCTTGTAAGTTGTCAAATGCATGTTCTGACTTCAGTCATGGTTCTGTCTCAGGCATCCAATAACTTCTAAGTAGTCACTTTTGTTAGGTTCTAACTCTGATGCAACATTGAAGATCACAGAGCCTTCTTATTGGCTCCTAAAGGGTCTCAGATCATGGGACACCTTCAAGGCTCTACCTCCCAGCTCCCAGATGGAGGTAGTCATCAACTATATGAACCTGCTCAATGATTCTCCAAGAATGGGACAGAGATTGAGCCACAGAGATCAGGAAAAGGACGGGCTAATGCTTTGTGCAACGCTTGGCCTTGGATTACTTCCAAGTATGGCAGCAGCCTTCACTCCTACTCATATGCTGCTAGATTAGAGAGAGAAAATCACAAAAGTAGGGTGCCTGGGTCCAGTAAAGATTTAGACTGCACAATCTCAATCAGACCATCATTGTGGCAAGGCAATCCTTAGATACCTCCCTAAATAACTCTCCATGCCACTCACCACAGCGGCTTTTCCAAATCTTTCCATTCTTTCCCAACCTTCCCTTAGGGCTTGTTCTCTGTCCTCCCTGCCTCCCTCCTCCCCTCCACCCTGTGCTCACACCCCCCCGGCCCCCACCCCCCACCATTTGCACCTTCTTGCTTAAGAACTTGGCCTCTTATTTCATGGGAAAAACTGGACGTTTATCAAGAGTTATTTTATTCTCCTTATCTCACATTAGTCAGATGCTTCTTTCCCTTTTGGGTCCCAGGATCAGATGGAAAGGTCACCTTTTTGCTCGCTTAAATAAATCACTGTGTGCAAATAATACCATTCCATCCCCCACCTACCTTGGGATATTCTTCCTCTAATATCTCCATTTTTCACTAATTTTCACTCTCTCCCACACTATGGACGACCTTCCTACTGTCACAAATAAAATCATTTCTCTCCAAATGCACTCAATGCTCCATGCATCCCCATGAGGTATTGCCCAGTATCTTTCCTCCATTTCATGGCCAGATAGCTAGCGATGGCCAATTACAACTGGAGTCCCCAACTCCTTTTCTTCCTTGGAATCTCTCTGCACTCTGGCTCCCAACTTCAAGGTCCAACTGAAACTTCTTTCTTCACACTACTAATAATCTTGAATTTGCTAAAGCTGATGGCCATTTCTTTTTTTTTTTTTTTTTAAGCAATTGGGGTTAAGTAACTTGCTCAAGGTTACACGGCTAGTCATGATTATGTGTGGGTGCTCATTTTCTGAGGCCGGTTTCGATCCCGGGTCATCCCAACTCGGAGGCCGGCGCTCTTACTCACTGCGCCACCTAGCCGCCCCATGATGGCCATTTCTTAATGCTTTCTTCCTGACTTCTCTGCAGGCTTTGGCAGTGTCCATCACCCCTTTTTCTTGATATTCTCCTCTCTCCCTTTACTTTATTATGCAAAGTGAAACCCATTCTCTTTCCCCAAATCCTCCCATCTGCTTACAATCCAAACATTGTCTGAGGCAACCTCAATAGTCCGGGCTCAAAAATGAAGGGCCATGCTGTCCTCACCAACTCTCACACATTCACCGTCCTGACCACCAGGTTCACTCTGCTGCAATGTACCATGATCCCATCTGTGTGACTCTCTCTCATACATGCCCTTCCCTTCCAACACAGTCACCTTCTTAGTTCAGGTCCCCATCACCTCACACCTCAGTTATTTCACTGACTGCTGGTTGCTCTGGTTGCCTCATCTCCCCCCAATCCAGTCAGCCCTCCACCCCATTATCAAGTTCATCTTCCTAAAGCTCTCACCTGACCATGTCACCATTCACTCACCAATCTACAACGCTTCTTCAAAAAAAAGGATTCAATATAAAACCTTCCCCAGGGCTGCTAAAGCACTTCATCACCTTCCCTTCTCATATTCTTCCCTACTTTTTTCACCCCATCTGCCCCCCATATGATATAATCCTGTGATATAGGTCTCCTTTCCATTCTGTGAGCAGGACACTCCACCTCCTGACTCCCTAGGTTTTTCTCACTATCCCTTTTGTCTAAAACAATCCCCCTGACTTCCCTGAAGCCCCAGCTAGAGCCTGACTTCCACAGTAAGCCGTTCCCAGTCCTACTTCTCTTTAGAGTCTTCCCTCTCCTGCCCAGCTTCCATTTATCCCATCCATATGGTATTCCCATTTTGGTCTTGGAATGTTGTCTGTTCCACCAGCCTGTGAAATCCAGCAGAGCTTGGGGTGTCCCTTGCATCTCTTTATGACTCCAGTGCTTAGCAAAGGACCTGGCACTGAGCAGGAACTTAATAAATAAATGTGTGTTGACTTGAAGGTCTAAGAAAAAGCTCATATTGGAAAGCCTAGCCCCTTTGGCACTTTCAGGAGAATCCCTGCCCCAAATTCCAAGCAATGACTTCTTATAAGATGATAGATTTATCCCTAGAAGGGAGTTGAAAGGCCATGGAGTTCACACCCCTCATTTTACAGATGGGGAAACTGAGGCTCCATTGTTCAGGGACTGACCCAGGAAGTCACTGCTAATAAAATATCTGAAAAAGAATTGCAAGGCAGGCCTTCCTGCCCCCCAATTCTAGCAGTTCCTTCCCTACAACACATAGCAGCCTCTCATAATCCCAGCTCTCATATACCTGCTTTTACCTCACTCACCTGGACAGAGACTCCTTAGGCCTCTTCCTCCAGGATCCATGGTGCTTCCCTTTGCTTAAAATAAGGGATCACATCTCTGGGAACTGAAAACCCTGGGTATGGGGTAAAGGGGGGGCATGGAGAGAGACTTATAATACTGTTCTCTTTAGAGAAAAGCATACAGAGCTACTGCATTTTGAAAATCACTCCATTCTGGTTACCCACAAGAATCTGTATTGCCCCTTTAGCACTTCTGATGCCAATAACCCAAAGCAGGATGTGTTTTAGAACCTGTTCTGAGGAACAGCCAAACCCTTTGCCCCCAGCCTGTCATGCTCCATTCTGGCAGAAACTCCTAGACCCACAACTGGGTAAAAGGGTAACTGTGTCAAATCAGCCTCAAGCCCCAGCACCAGGGACCCTGATGCCTCATCCTTTGCCCTGCCCCCTGCCTGGCTCCTCACTCCCTGACCCCCACATAAACCCTGAGCATTGTTCATTCAGGGGGTGTTTCCCTCCTTGGGGGAGAGTCTCCCTTGTGGGTCCAAATGCTATTTCTCAGTCAGCCTGTGATTGCTGGCACCCACAGGAGCATGCCAGCATGGGTCCCAGGGTAGTTCCCAGGAATCCTGAGGTAAAATTGCCATAGCATTAATTTTGGGGAGTTCTGGGGAGAGGTGGGGGAGAAAATCATGGAACCACTTTGAAGTCAGAGAATTTGATCCTGTGCACCTTCTTCAGGGAAGGCTGGACCCATTACATGGTTTCAATTGTCCAGAAATCAGAGGCAGCTGGTGGTGCAGTGGAGAGAGCCCTGGGCCTGGAGTCTGGAAGGCATGGGTTTAAATACAGCCTCAGAGAGTTGGGAGCTGTGTGCCCCTGGACAAGTCACTTAACTTCTGTTTTCCTCAGCTTCTCAAGTGTAATATGGTCATAATAATATCAATTGACCTAGAAGGGAGGAAGTGACATAATATGGTAAAGAAAGCCCGTGGGCCAGCACATGGCAAATAGCAGGTGAATGTAAATGCTCATTCCCTTCCCTTTCCCACCCTCTGTGTGGGAAGCTTGGGGCAACATGAAAGAGGATTAAGGACAAACCTGCTACACCAGCCACAAGTCAAAGTTACCAGCTACCAATGTGTGCTTGTTAAATAGCAGAATATTCCAAATATTAGGCCCATCCCAGAGAGGAAGGAGATGCAAGGAAAAGCTGTCTCAGCAGTTCTCAGAGATTGGGCAGCAAAATCCATGTCCAGCAGAGCTTAGACCCAATAAACCCTGAGAGTAGTTCCAAGTCTGAGATTCTTCCACACTGACTGGACCTTTGACCTGAGGCTGCCTAGAACTGCTAAGAGACTGCCTCAGGAGCAACAAAGGAAAGCCTCAGCTTTGCACCACACAATGCAAACATTTTCTATAGGAAAACCAGGGAGCAGGAGGAGTCTGTCTCTTGGACACAGGAGCCCAACACTCTTCTCTGATAACTGACAGATGCTCTAAAGCCTGTATACCAGGGAATGGAGACATTCCTTTTGGCTGCAGACTCAGAGTGAGCAGGGGAAGTGTCCTTACCCAGGGAGAGCAGGTTCTGGGCATTCTCCAGCATGACCTCCTTGTACAGCTCCTTCTGAGGATGGTCCAAGCGACCCTGCTCCTCCTGGGTGAAGTCCACAGCCACGTCCTTGAATGTCACTGTCTCTTCCATCATCAAAAGTCATAGAATATAGAGCAGAAAGACACTTCAGAGTTAAATAGTACATTCCCCATTAATTTATAGGAGGAAATTGGAGCACAGGGAAGGGATTTGCCCAAAGTTCATACCCTTTATGATTGTCAGAGTCACTTCATGAAACCATTCGATGGAGTTTTGAGAAAAGTATTTTATATCATCAATTTGAATAAAGTTGAGAAATATCTTATTATATAATGTGTCTCCCTGTGGAATCAGGGAGACACTGTGTGTTCTATCTATGAGGCAGATTCATTGGTGGAGGAGAAAGAGAGAGGGTGATGTGAAATTCCATCCTTATCAGAACTAGTGTGAGGGATATATTCTAATGAAAGTGTGAGAAGACAGCAGGTAACAATGCATTCTGAGGGGAAAACCAAACACTTATTAGGATCACTGAAAAGAGAAGAAAGTTAAAGAGATGATCGAGTTTGTTTCCTCAATGTCTGAAATAAAGTCTTATCTAGAAGAAAACATGAAGAGGATTCTGAAGAGATATTCATCAGCATCTGGACAGCACTAAGTGGGATGAGATGTTTCCCAGCAAGTGAAGGAGCCTTATTTGTTATTACATTGGGGGCCTGAGATCACTCTGGGTGTGGGATTGTCCTGGCCAAAACAACTTATGCCTTTGCTTTAGGATTGATTATTTTGTCCATAGCATATATAGTTTAATTACATAACTAATTACTTTGTCATAATAGTAACTATGATAGAGAAAGGCAAGCTAGGTGGCCTAGTGGAGAGAGCACTGGGCTTCGACTCAGGAAGACTCATCTCTGTGCCTTCAAATATGACCTCAGAAGTGCACTAGCTGTGTGACCCTGGGCCAGTCACTTTACCTTGTTTGCCTCAGTTTCCTCATCTATAAAATGAATTGGAGAAGGATTTGACAAACTGTAAGGGCCCTTTAAGACTTTACCCAAATTCTGTGAACTCATGGTGAACTCAGACAAATGACAGTGCAACTCAGGCTGGGTCCAAGAGGCACCTGAGGCATATGTTCTGCCCCATGAACCACATCCTGTTACACAGATTCAAGGATTGTGGGGTATTGAGCACGCACCACTAACAGGAGAGCACTCCCTTCCTGTGAGGAGCCTGTTGCTGAGGCATGTGAGGAGGCAGAGTCGGAGATAAGGGGCAGGGAGGGGAGGCGGAGGGAGGTGAATGGAGAGTATGAGAATGAGGAGAGGATGTGAATAAAGACATGCAGTATACTCAACCTTGGTGTCTGACTCCTTTGTCCGATCCGTAAACATCTGAAGGGTCGTGGAGGCGACCGGAAAGGTATGTGTAAGTGCTAGCCCGGTACAGCTGGACCATACAACAAACTACTCCAGTATCTTTGCCAAGAAAAGTCCTAAGGGGTTTACTAAGTGTTGAACATAAATGCAATGACTGAACAGCAATGAACAAGGAGGGTTCCTTTGTTGTTAAAAAAAAAAAAAGCAATGTTTCATTAACTAAGTTTTTGTTTGAGCTAATTTATCAGAAAATTTAGCCAGTTTCTTTGTGAGAAATAAATGAACTAAACACACCCCTAGAACTCTAGAAACTTGGGTAAACAAGTTTCAAGAGAATGAGTCAAGGGGCCAACTGATGGGCCATATATAGAAGTTGGCCAGATCTGAGAATATTCTGATACTTGGAAGGGGTCATCTGTATTTCTTATCTGATACACTTACAACACATATTTGGCCAATGAGCTTGGAATCTGATTGGTCTTCCATTTGAATTGTAAGCATAGGGTTCACAGTATCAGAGACTCTGATGTTTGGGAACAATCCTCCCTCATGTGCATAAAGTTGCTGATTAATTTTTGATCATTGTGATTAAAAAAAAACCATCAGATTTAGGGTCTATTTGTTTCACCTTTCACTTCTTCTATTATTTTACTTTGGAGCAATTGAGGAGTTGCTCTTTTATTGCTGCTAGGTGAGACACCTTATGGAGGAGTGTGAAATGAAGAGACTTGGGCCAGGGGGGGTCAGTGAAAACTGAGCCAATTTATTCATCTGAGGGTTCAAGTATGTATATATATAAACTGCATAGTCAGCATAATCTTTGAGAACTACTTTCTTGGACTATTTCCTTCATGCCCTAGTTCTCATACATCTCATATGTGACTGCCAGGATGTAAGATGGGAGGATGCAAGAACCTCCCTTACACTGCAGAGTGGTGAGACAACATCCTGAGAATATGAGCCCTTGAGGGTGGGAACAGTTAAGAGTCAAACTCTGTCCTAAATTCCTCAATGTTGAATGGCCCATCAGAACTGGCCCTCTACATTTTATAGTTCTTTTCTCTAAGGTTCCTTGGCTCACTTCTTTTTTACATAAGAGACAGACATGAAGAGGATTCTGGGAAGATGGAGGAGCAGGTCAGAAAAGTTCAAGCTCTCCAGCGTTTCCTCCACACAGCAGATAAAACAACACCTCAGAGTGATGATAGAGCAGTGAAAAGAAACAAAAGTGGGGGCAGAGTACAGATCCTTCTGGAATAATCAGAGAAGAGCTGAAGAAAAAGTCCAGGATGAGTTTTATTCCCTGTGAAAAGTAAACATCTCCAGGCTAGGTCCTTGGTGGGCTGAAACAACCAACCACAAGCCCTGGGGTCAGCTGGGTTGGGAGGCTGCTTCTGCCTCTGCCCCAGAAAGTTTCACCCTGGGACAGTGAAGGGAGTTGGGTTTTGGAGCCAGGGAAGCTGGAAGGAGCCTCCGCTGATAAGGAAGGCTGGACCCAGCTGTTCTGCAGAGACTCTCAGGGCAGAAGAAGGAACCAGCACAAACCTGGTGAGTGCAGTAGCAGTGGGGCAGGGATGCTGCTGGCAGTGGACACTTACAGGAGACTAGAGGTCTTGATTTGGGTTCAAGGTTAGAGAAGAAAACTGAAGGAGGATCTGAGGGCAGAGGATTCATACCCCATATACCTGTGCTAGAGGTGAATACAAAAATGAAACTGTAACCAAAAAATTGAACAGCCAAAGGGGAAAGAATCCAACCATAGAGAGTTACTACGGGAACAGAGAAGACCAGAGTTCATCTTCAGAAGAGGACACTGAAGTAAACACATCCTCTTCTACCCCCAAAAATAATGTCAAATGGTCACCTGCCAAACAAAATTAATAGAAGAACTTGAACAAGACTTTAAAAATCAAAGAGAGATTGTGAAAAAACTAAAAAGAAAAATAAGAGTGATCCAAGCCAAAAAAAAAAAAAAAAGAAGAAAGTCAATCAATTAGAAAAGGAGATCCAGAATCTTAAGGAAGAAAATGACACCTTGAAAATCAGAAATGAGCAAGGGGAAGCCAGAGAAGTGATAAGAAATCAAGAACTAAGGAAACAAAATATAAAGAATGAAAAAAGAACAGAATGTGAAATATTCCAAAGAGAAACAATTGATCTTGAGAACAGATTGGGGAGAGGAAACATAAGAATAATTGGACTACCTGAAAGATATGGGTAAAGTAGAAATAGAAAAAGTCCACTGATCACTACGTGAAAGAGGTTCTATGAGGAGAACCCACAGGAATATTGTAGTCACATTCTGAAACCCCCAGCTTAAGGATAAAATATATGAGCAACAAGAAAAATATTTTGATATGGAGGTGCCTCAATTAGAATCGCTCAAGGTCTAGCAGTGGCAATACTAAAAGACCACAAATCTTGGAACATTATATATTAAAGAGCAAAAGAATTGGGGTTCCAGCAAAAAATATCATACCCAGCAAAGCTAAGTCAATTTTTGAATGACAAAAAAAGAATAAGGAATTCTCAGACTTTAAAGACTTTATTAACAACAACAACAACGAAAGGCCCAACCTGAATTTAATAGATTTGACATACAAGAGTGAAGAGAAATATAATATCATACTAATGCCAGTTACAATGGGCTCAATAAAAACATGCATATAAAATGTAAAATTTACATCTAAGATTATTTTTAGTAATTGGGTAGTTCATAAGAAAGGTTGGGGGTAGACCTGAGCATGAAATGACAGCAAAAGGTAAAACCATTCCAGAACAGCTAAGAAGAGTAATTATCTTACACAAATGATGTGCCAGAGGAAGACCCAACACAGAGGAATTAGGTGGGGGAGGAAGGCTGTTAGTTCAAGAGGGAACAATACATACATACATATACACATACACATATATGTATAAAAGTCTCTCTATATGTCTCATATATATGAATAAAAATCTATTATATATTTAAAAGAGTATAAAAGCTTTTTAAATTCAGAAAGAAAGAAAAAGCTAAGGGGATGGGGGAGAGGTGAGGATTAGGGAGGAGTCTTTAGAGGGGAGGGTGAGGGAATATGTTAAAGGGGTGTATAAAAGAATGTTTAGATTTATGAGAGAAGGGAAGGATTGTTGGAGGGGGTGGTAGGTCAAGAAATAGGAGGGGAAGGTAGTGGGCAGAAATATAGTAGAGGAGTCGGGAGGGATGAGAAATGAGAGATACACATGCACATAAAAACAAAGATTAGGATTTTATTCTGTTAGGGAAAGTACATGTTTATATACATAAGTATGGATGTATATACATATGTCTGTGGATAATTGTATACATGTATGTATATATCTGGATATAAACATATCCAAGCTTAATTTTAACCTCTGGGAAGGGGAAGGAGGGTAGAGGAGGGAAAAAAGAACAATGCAAAAAGTGCACAGCAGAAAAGAAAAGAAAACTTACAAGGAAGCAAAGAAAATATGGACAGTTTTCAAGACAATGTGTAGAATGTATTATATAGTCTTTCTAGATATGGAACCATTGCTATATAAGCTAAATCCTCTCTTATATTCTGTGGTACACTTGGCATGATTTTCTTTTATTTTGTGTTTAAGTTTCAGTAGTTCAGTTCACAATATGTTTCTTTTTCTTTATTGTGTATTTAAGTTTTAGTAAATAAAAATTTAAAAGAAAGTGAGACATGACTGAAGCCACTGAACAACTTGAAACATTCTACACGCTTATTATCTGGACCGTGATTCATCTTGTCTTCCACACCCCAGTGCTGTGCCCCACCCCCATCTCAGTATCCTCACTGCTACCAAAGTAAGAAATGGGAAGATGAAAAGGTAGATCATGGATGATAGAACTGAGAGTATTCCTGTGTGTGTGTGCGCGTGTCTGTGCGCGTGTGTGTGTGCGTGTGCGTGTGTGTGTGTGTGCGTGTGCATGCGTGTGTGTGTGTGTGTGCGTGTGTGTTGTGGCTGGTTTTTTTTCTGGTAAAAATTCATTTCTACCACACTGAGCTTTAGAGAACAAGCTCCCCCAAATGCCTCCAGGAGGGAGTTAGCTGGCTCCCAAAGAACAAAGCACCAGGTGTGAGGCTTTGCTTTATTCCTAGATCCTTCCCTCTTCAGATCCCTGTAACTTCCTAATGGGCACCAGCATCCAGAGCCCTGTCAGTCACTCTGGTAGTCACCTTCACTCCTCATCCCAAATCTGTAGTTCAGAACTGTCAAAGTCACCCTTTCATCATCTCAGGAATACACCCCCACCCTGGGGCAGGCCCTCATCTCCTCACACCTGGACTAACCACACCTCACTGGTCAGATTGGCTAACATGACAAAACAGGAAAATGATAAATGCTGGAGAACATGTGGAAAAATTGAGCACTAATGCATTGTTGGTGAAGTTGTTAACTGGCCCAACCACTGAAGAGAACAACTTGGAACTATGTCCAAAGGGCTATAAAAATGGGCATACCCTTTGACCCAGCAATACCACTTCTAGGGCTGCATCCCAAAGAGATCATACCAGTGGGAGGAGGACCCATGTGTACAAAAATGTTTATAGCAGCTTTTTGTGGTGGCACAGAACTGGAAATCAAGGGGATGCCCATCCACTGGGGAATGGCTAAACTATTTGTGGTATAGGAATGTAACGGAATACTACTGTGCTATAAGTGTTGTGCCCAAACCCAAACTACCCACCTCCTGATTTGAAGCCCACCATTAAACCCCTTTATATTTTCTTTGTCTCCATCCTATACCCTGTAATAGCTTGAAACAGCTTAAGGCATAGTCCTAGGGTTATGGCACAAGTTTATCTTAAGAAGAGACCACCCTGTTCTATTCCTGCTGACCAAGCAGGGTCCCCAGACCCTTTACCAAGGACATGACTCCTAGCCAGTCTCCATTACCCATCAACCTTCCACCCTGTTCTGGGTGGGACTCCCTCGTTCCAGGAAAAGTTGCACCCTTGTACCCTTGCACCATCTTCCCAAATTAGTCCTGAGCCATAGATCTAACCAATGGCAATTCTTGGCTTCTGTAAGTCATTGCTTATACTAGCTCCCCTGCCCAATTGTGGTTTTAGCCTTTATAAGCTCTGTGTGCACCCCAATTCAGGGCTGCCTGATTTGAGTGTATACTCCAGGCAATTGCACACTTAATCAGTAAATCCAAACCTAAATTTACCTTGAACCAAGGTCTCGGCTAGCTCTTATTCTCTGTTTAACATTTTTTGGAGGCCCCAGTGAGATTCTGGGGGTTTTAGAAGCCCTTTTGGAGCCCCAGATCACCCCAGACCTGGGCTTGACTAGGCTGTCAGCCTAGGCCAGTAGGTGTCTCTGACCATTCCACTGTCCAGAGGAGCCAGGGTCTGGATTGCTTCTAGGGCTCTAGAGTTTAAAATGGTCCAGGAGTAGCCCCCCCTGTCTGACTCTGACCTGCCTTTATTTGGTTCACAGTGGATCTGAGAAGTGCTCCAGAGGTGAGTATCTGTGAGAGTCTCTCTCTTTTCATTTTCTCCTTCCTTTCTGTGATTTCTTTTTCTGTCTATCCTTTGAATTTGTGGTTGGAAGGGGGTGGGGCCAGACGTGGCAGAGTGTCGACTGTGACTGTCAGGTGCAGTAGTTGGCAGTATCCCAATTCCTTGGCCACAATACCACCACCCCAAGGGACTCCAAGACGTTGGGCTTCTCATTGGTTTTGGTTTATGGGTTGCAATTGGTACACTGCAGTGTTTGTCACAGGGGCTCCATAATTCTGGGGCTCCCAGTAGCACCCCACTTCTGGTGTCTACTCTCTATTACTGTTCTTTTTGTTTCTGGATGGAAAGGAAAGTTTTTTATATTCAACTGATTGTTCTGTGTGAAATAAGTGTTTTTGTGTCTTTGTGTAGGGCCTGTGTCCATGTATTTCTATCAGTTTGTGGTTAAAATGGAACTTGCTCTTTCTCTTTTCACTCCCCCCATCACTGGGTGGACTGGGGAAGCAAAAAGAAAGAGGAAGTCAGAAATAGAATGCATGGTAATATAAGCAGTTTCTTTATATGTTTAAAATCTTGTGATTTAAAATGTTAAAATGTTACATTAATGAATAACTCTCTCTACATTCTCAACTTCTGGCCAAAGTTTTGAATGCTGAGAGACAAAAAAGGGAAGAAGTGGAAACATAAGTGAAATTTATGGGAGTACAAGTTAGAACATCTAGAAACATTTGAGCAGATCTACTGAGGGCCCCACTGATAACAGTCCTGGGGCCCTGGGCACCTTGCAGCCCACACCTCTAGGCATGCAGATAAACCCCTGGGTCCATAAACAGGCTCTGCAACTGTGGGGAGAGGAGAAAAGGCTCTGCACTTAATAAGCCCAATTTTCTATTAATAATTTTTATGTGATGATTTGGAAATGTAATTAATGTCATAAGATCATTGTGTTATTGTGGCGTCTCTAATTGTAAAATCCTCTCATACTGTAAGAAATTGAGTGACCATTGTGAACCATAAACTGTGTTAGATAAAGCAGTTTTCAATCTGATTTTTGTTGAAACTGAAAGATGGGGGGAAAAGGTTGTGTAAAACCAGCTATGTTACTTCATCAGTTCTGCTAACCCTATCTTATGTTTATTTCACGTAAATTGGATTTTTTGTTATAAAATTTACTCACTTAAAGCTGTTATATGGGTTAAAAACAGGTAGTAATGATACTGCTGATATTTACTATGATAGCTGATTGTTCATTTAACTTTTTGGCTATTCTGAAAATATACAGTGATTTAAAGTTATAGTTTCCACATTATTTTTTTAAAGCAACTGGGGTTAAGTAACTTGCTCAAGGTTACACAGCCAGTCATTATTTATATGTGGGTGCTTATTTTCTAAGGCCAGAACCAATCCCAGGTCATCCCAACTCCGGGGCCGGGGCTCTTACTCACTTGGCCACCTAGGGGTCCCTAGCATTCTCTGTGCAACGTGAATTGGAAATGAGTCTTATAGAATATTTATTAAGCAAATGAGAAACCTTGAAAAATATAGGGATATGGTTTTCAAGCTTGCTTCATTTAAGGATGTATTCATGATAATTTGAAGGTTTATGGATCACCACATTCACCATCTATGTGAGATTCCAGAATGTAATTGATTTCTAGTGATAAGCTGATTGGTTGTGTGGCACCAAGAAAACTTTAGTTCTGTGTAACTTCATGTGGAGTTTTAAGGTCACCAGATTGGTAATTAATTTGTTTTCATTTCAAATTTCAAATTTCAGAACATGGTGATTGCTTATGATACTGTTACTGGTAAACAGTTTTATTTACACAGAATTGAATTTGAACAGAGCCAAGGATGTTTTATCCTGTCCTACATGTTTCTATGATCAGAGCAAGGAGTCAGTAAGAGATATGAACTATTTTGTGTTAGCTTATTGGAAAATCTAATATTATTTTTCATCCAGAATTAGAACATGTGCAGAAAGTTATGCAAACTGCTTAAGATAATTTTAACAGTTTTCAACTAACTTTCTTCATAAAAGTTTAGTGATCATTTATACATTTTAAAAATCTCTAATGTGATTTTAAGAGGCCTACTAAAGCCTCCATTTGCTAAATGAATGTAATGAGATGTAAAGCAGAAGAGATCTTGCTGTTTTGATCTGAATTTGTAGTTATTCCATGACCTAAGCAAAAGTTAGCATTTGTAACTGAATGTATATGTTAAAAATTCAACTTCTGAAGTATCTCTTCCAGAGTGAATATAATCAGGATAAACAAGCTTTGTGAAACAAGGATGTATATCTACTATTCAGTTGTGAACTTCAAGTTAGGAATCTCAATTGTTTAAGGCAATATAGTTATGTTAGTAAAAGAATAATAACTTATGAAGTATCTTGTCTATGTAGTTTGTAGAAATATAGAGGAAAGTGAAATAGTCTGAGTAATGGAGTATACTAGCCCATCCTCACCCCACTTCTGGTCACTTTCTTCCTACTCCTTCTTGGCCCTTGTTTATTTAATCTCTTTGCTAGATTTGTGTTTTCTAGGCTCAGCACCCTTCACATGTAGATGACATCTCAGGCTGAGTACCCACCACTGTCTGAAACCATTACCCATCACCTCCTGGACCTGGCATTGGCTACAGACCTAGCCCTTGAATGGTGGAATCCTATGAAGCAGGGACAGATCTACAGCCTCCCTCAGCAAGAAGCAGATTGGGAAGCTGAGACCTATGTCCCTTATCCCAAATGATTTTGGGTCCCATCTGTTTAAGGGGGCAATGATGGGGTGCTTGGGTGCCTGTGCTTGAACCACAGTTTGTAATTTTTAAGTGATGAAAGAAGAATTGGGTATTAATACCATTGATTGAAGTCATTAAATTAGAGTCATTTTAGTTGAGTGAAAAGGAAGATACCATTTAAAACTTTCCAATTGATTTTGCTTTCATAAAGGTTTGCCGATTATTCCTCTTAACACCAGGATAAGCTTGATCTGTCTTTAAGGAAAGGAAAGGTCTTGTGTGATGATTTCTGAAAGTCTATTTGTGGAAAGCTGAACAAAGCAGATAAGAAGGTTTGGGGACAATATGGGAGGGCAGAGAGAGTATGGGGAAGTTAAGGGAAGCATTTTAAAAATTAATATACTCGACTGAATTAATTGTTAGGATTCAATCAGAGACATTTTTAGTTAAGAAAAATTTTAGTGAGAGTTTAAATTATGCATAGACATAAGAAGATAGGGAAATTGGAACAATCAATTGTAATTCTGATAAAAGATTTAATTTTTTTTACAAAAAATTAAGATGTCCCTCAATCAATATAAGATTATAAGCATATTTTGAGTTGATTATTGGAAATTGTTACTTAAGATTTGATGGGACTATTAATTGGCTGTTTCTTTGAATCTACCTCCAGGTATAAATGTTAAGAAAAGCTACCCAAGATACTGATTAATGGTGCCAGACTCTGTAAGATACAGGTGTGAAGTACAAAGGAAGTTTGGGGGAACAACTGTTCAGCATGTGCTGAGGTAGGATTCTCCTGACTCGATTTACCCATAAGCACTTGGCAAATTTCAAACTTGGCTCACTGCAGATTGCAGCTTGGCATACACCTTGCCTGGAAGTGACATTCTAACAGTAGGGAACTATAGTTCCCTTATTATAGTTTTGTACCTATTTTTGGTGACAAGTTTCAACAATCACAAAAAAGTTTTGATAGTTTTAAAATTGCGATAGAATCAGACAGATAATTTCTCTACAATTAAATCAGTCTTAGATAAGTTTTCTAAGTTTAAATATTGCTGTTTAAAAATTTGGCTTTAATATATTTTTTCCTATGTAATTTCAAGCTTTGAGTATGTTTAAAAGTAAAAGCAGAGGTTTGAATTTTAGCTCTAGGATTGTATAAGGGTGTGGGAAGGGTAAAACTACTATTATATTATTAAATTTTGCACCTGACTTAATGTAATCATGTCATTTTTGTAACATTGTAAAAGAACACCTTATTGTATTCCTTGAACCTAGCCCTGTGTGCCTAAGACAGCGAAATTATTTATGTATACTATTTAAATCGTATGTTACTAAGAACTCTTGTCAAGTCTAGCTGGCTGTGCCATCTTGTATGCATGAACTATAGTCATCTAAAGATTACCCCTCTTCTGGGCCATGAAATCTGAAAAAGATGACATCAGAGTCCGTCAGCTTTCCCAAGAGCCTGGACCTGGCCTTTACTGAGACAGCTCCTATCCTGGCATAATTCAATCCTGCAAGAGTTACGGCATTGCTTCCAGTGCCAACCCTCTATCATGTGACCACATGGACTCTGAGCTTCTGTCTCTTCCTGTAAAAATTTTTATTGCTATGCGTATGCTTGTTCTTTTGTTGTTTTTAGTAGTGTTTGCATTTGGTCTTTTTGTTTGTGTTTATTCTGAATCCCTATATAATCATTTTATCTGTAATGAAAGTGTACTACCATGGAAATTTCCTTAGTTCATTTTTTGTTCTATATTATTCTTTCTATTGTATTCATGTCTAGCCCAGGATTTTAGTCAACGGTTTGACTCTCTCCTGAAAAGAAGTGAGGAGTGTTGTGCCCAAGCCCAAATTACCCATCTTCTGATTTGAAGCCCACCATTAAGCCCCTTTATATTTGTCTTTGTCTCTATCCTATACCCTGTAATAGTTTGAAACAGCTTAAGGCATAGTCTTGGGTATTGCCCAAGGTGTAGTCCTAGGGTTATGGCACAAGTTTATCTTAAGAGACCACCCTGTTCTGTTCCTACTGACCAAGCAGGGTCCCCACACCCTTTACACAGGACATGACTCCTAGCCTGTCTCCATTACCCATCAACCCTCCACCTGTACCCTCCACCCAGTTCTGGGAGGGACTCCATTGTTCCAGAAAAAGTTACACCCTTACACCATCTAACCAATGGCAATTCTTGCCTTCCGTAGGTCATTACCTATGCTAGCTCCCCTCCCCAATTGTGGTTTTTGTGGTTTTAGCTTTTATAAGCACTGTGTGCACCCCAATTCAGGGCTGCCTGATTTGAGTGTATACTCCAGGCACTTGCACACTTAATAAATCCACACCTAAATTTACCTTTAACCCAGGTCTCACCTCACTCTTATTCTCTGCATAACGTAAGAAATGAGGGGCAGATGGACTTCACAATCACCTGGAGATTCTTATGTAAACTGATGCTGAGTGAGGAGAGTGGAACCAGGAGAACTTCATACACAATTACAGACACATTGTATCTAGGATGACTAACTTTGAATGACTGAGGTCCTCTCAGCAATGCAAGGATATAAGACAGCTCCAAAGTACACATAATAGAAAAGGCTATCCACACCCATAGAAAGAACTATAGGGTCTGAACACAAGATGGAAACAAACTCCTTCTCTCTCATTTTTGTTTTGTTTCTTCTTTCTCATGGTTCTTTCCATTGCTTGTAATTCTTCTTCACACCCTGACGAATGTGAAAATATTTTTAATGTGAAGCCATATGTAGAGCCTATATTGGATTACACAGAGTCTTGGGACGGGAGGGGGGAGGAGAGAAAGGGGAAGAAAACTTGGAATTCAAGGGATTGTGGAACTAAATGTAGTAAACTAAAAATATATAAATATGTAAGGGGGGAAAAGGACTTCCAGGCATTATCGATGAAAAGGCCATAACTGCAGAGAGCTCTTGAAGTTCAAAGATAGCTGAAGAAAAACATCAGAAAGCAGGAAGGGGCCAGCACAGAGCTCTGAGAGCTGAGCCCAGCCCCCTGTGAGCTGAGGTTCTAGCTTCAGGGTAGCCTGACCAGCTGCTGGCTGGAGGGACTTCAGATCACCAGCAGCTGTGGTGGTTTCCAGAATTATCAACCCATAGATGCCAAGAACAAAGTGAGAGGTCAGTGCAGTGTGGACTTTGGGACTCGGGAATTCTGAGTGTGATCCAGCCTTTGCCCCCAGGGCAAGTGTCTGAGGCACCTGGGCCATGCAGCCCCCCGCCATGTGGCTTCTTCAGAGCTCTTGGTCTATAGATTGTAGGTGGACTAAGCAACCAGTCTGAGGGGTAATCACTCTTGCTTTAACCTGCTTGGATCTGGATTGCTGTCTAGAGTGGATGTCCTGGGGTAAGTGAGCAGTCTGCCAGAGCATGTGGAGGCTTCAGAGAAGGCACCCAATTAATACCTCCAGGAGCTGTGAAAACCCCTGCATTTGGGATAAAGCTCCTATTTCTAGTAGCAGAATCCTACTGTGGCAAAAAGCTCAAAAGTCAAGTAAGTGAGTAGCAACATGAGCAAGTAAAGGATGAAAAGCAAACAGAGCACCCCAAATTTACACTCCTATTTTGGGGACAAAAAGGCTCAAAGCATGGAATAGGAGGAAGACAGAAGAGTCAGGACTCCTGTACCAAAAGCTTCTAAGAAAAATATGAGTTGGTTACAGGCCATAGAGAAACTTTAAAAAGGATTTTGAAAATCAAATAAGGGAAGTGGAAGAAAAATTGGGAAGAGAAATGAGAATGATACAAGAAAATTATGAAATGAGAGTCAACAACCTGACTGAAGAAAATAACACCTTAAAAAATAGATTAACTCAAAAGGGCAATGAGGAGAAGAATGCCTTAAGAAGTTGAATTGGCCAGATGGAAAAAGAATCTCAAAAGCTCACTGAGGAGAATCATTCCTTCAGAATTAGATTGGAGCAAATGGAAGCCAGTGACTTTATGAGAAAATCAAGATACTATTAAACAGATCCAAACAAATGAAAAAATAGAAGGCAATGTGAAATATCTCATAGGAAAAACCATTGACCTGGAAAATAGATCCAGGAGAGATAATTTTAAAATTATTGGACCACCTGAAAGCCATGATCAGAAAAAGAAACTAAAAATCATCCTTCAAGAAATTCTCAAGGAAAATTGCCTTGATATTTTAGAACCAGAGGGCAAAATAGAGGTTGAAATAGTCCATTGATCACCTTCTGAAAAAGATACCAAAAAGAAAACTCCTAGGAATATTATGGCCATGTTCCAGAATTCCCAGATCAAGGAGAAAATATTAGATCAGCCAGGAAGAAACAATTTCAATGTTGTGGAAACACAATCAGGATGACTCAGGACCTGGCAACTTCTACATGGGAGGATCAAAGGGCTTGGAATGTGATATTCCAGAGGTCAAAGGAGCTGGGATTAAAACAAAGAATCACCTACCCAGCAAAACTGAGTATCATGTTTCAGGGGAAAATATGGTCATTCAGTGGAATAGAGGACTTTCAAGCATTCTTGATGAAAAAAAAAACAGAGTTGAATAGAAAATTTGACATTCAGATACAAGAAACAAGAGAAACTTGAGAAGGTAAACAGGGAAAAGACATCATAAGGAACTTATCAAAGTTGAACTACTTATATTCCTACATGGAAAAAAACAATAAATGTAACTTATGAAACTTTTCTCAGTATGAGAAGAGTTGAAGGGAATAGAAATGTGTATGTATACACACACATACACATATATACACATATATGTGTGTGTATGTATATGTGTGTATATGTATACGTATAGCAGGGTATATGGGAGTATGACAACATATGTGAATGTGTGTATATATGTGTACAGGCATATATAGAAAGAGGGCACAGGATCAATTGAATAGGAAGGAATGATACTTAAAAGGTGAAATTAAGAGCTGAGAGAGGAATATAGTGGGAGGAGATGGGGAGAGACATAATAGGGGTAAATTGTCTCATATAGAAGAGGCAAGGGAAAATTGTTGCAATGGAGGGGAAGATCAGAAGGGCAAAAGGGAATGAGTCAATGTTGTTCTCATTGAGTTTAACTTAGGGAGGGAATAACATACACACTGGGTAGGGTATCTCACTCTATAGGAGAATAGAGGGGAAGGGGAGGAGAGGGAGGATGATAGAGGGGAGGGCAGGTTGCAGGGGGGAGGGAAGTTAGAAGCACCCACTTTTGAAAAGGGACAGGATCAAAGTAGAGAATGGAATGAGTGGGGGGGTGGGTGGGATAGGATGGAGGGAAATATAGTCAGTCTTTCACAATATATCCAGAATGGAAATGTTTTGTATAGCTACACACATACAACCTATATTGAATTGCTCATCTTCCCAGTGAGGGTGGGTGATGAGGGATGAAGGGAAAGAATCTGGAATCCAATGTTTTAAAAATCAAATGTTTAAATATATATATATATGTGTATATATATATATATATATATATATAATTATTATTAATTTACATGTAGCTAGGAAATGAGATATACAGGCACTAGGGCATGGAGATCCACTGTCCCCTACTGGAAAGTCAAAGGGGGTTTGGGGGAAGATATGGGAGAGAGCAGATTGGGGGGAGGATATTCAGTGGGAGCGCTGTTTTGGGGTGGTGGATAAGGAAAATTGGGGAGAACATTTGTAGCTCAAAATCTTGTGGAAATGAATGATGTAAACTAAAAAATAAATAAAGAGAGATTTACTGCATTGTGTGTAATGGGTTTTATTTTTCTTGTGTTCTCAATGTGGGGGAGAGAGCAGATGAGAAGGTGGATCATGGCTGATAGAACTGAGAGTATTTATGTGTGTGTTTGTGTGTGTGTGTGTGTGTGTGTGTGTGTATGAGAGAGAGAGAGAGAGAGAGAGAGAGAGAGAGAGAGAGAGAGAGAGAGAACTTGCCTATGTATGTGTGTATGGGGGTCATACACTTACTTGAAATCTGATCAGTGCAATGACCAATGAATTCTTGAGGACTCATGATGACACGTTACTTACCTCTTAATAGAGAGGAGATAAGAGTGCTGGTTGATATAATTTTCTTCAGATACAACCATTGAGAAATTTTGTTTAGCTTAACTACACACAATCTTGTCATAGCAGCTAACTTTTCTTGCTTTTTTAATGAGAGGGAAATGGTAGAAAGAGAAGGGAGAGGCAGCTAATTCCTGATGTAAAAACATTTGAACTTTAAAAATATGGTAAAAAATATTTTCCTGGGGGGTGGAGCCAAGATGGCAGAGTAGAAACAGCATTTCCAAGGTGCTCTCCCCCAAGATCACCTCCAAACCATGTAAAAGGGAACTCTAAATAACTTCTGGAGCCCCAGCACCCACAAAACAACACATAGAAGCTAACCTCCTGCCAAGGACAGCCCAGAAACCCTGCAGGGAGTGGCCAGCACAGCACAGCACAATGCTCTGGGAGCCAAGCCCAGTTCTGAGTGAGCCACAGTTTTAGCCCCAGGGCAGCCAGGCCAGCAGCCAGATGGAGGGACCCCAGAACACCAGCAGCTGTGGCAATTCCAGAATCATCAACACAGACATGCCTAGGACAAAGGAAGAGGTTAGTGCCCTATGGACTTTAGGACCAGTATTTGGGGAACACATCGGCTTCCTCCCCTGGGGGCTAGAAGCCGCTGAGGAGATATGGCACACTCGCCATTTTGCAGCTCCAGTGGCAGCATCAGCTCCTGGCCTACGAACTGTAGGGAGATCTAGTGATCAGTCTTGGAGGTTAATTGCTCTTGCTTTAACCTGCTTGGATCTGGATTGTGATTGGATCTGGGGGGGGAGGTCTGGGGTGGGCATCAACTTGCCAGAACTGGAAGTTGTGAAGACCCCAACGTTTGGGATGGAAGCTCCCCTATATGGTAGCAGAGTCCTACTGTGGCAACAAGCCCAAAAGTCAAGTAATTAAGTGGCAACATGCCTAAGCAAAGGAAACAAAATAAACGGAAAAATGCAACATTAGACTCCTATTTTGGGAGCAAAGAGGTTCGAAGCAGGGAACAGGAGGAGGATTGTGAGGTCAGAAATCCTGCTCCAAAAGCCCCAGAGGAAAACATGAGAGGGTTACAGGCCATAGAGGACCTTAAGAAGCAGATAAGAGAAGTGGAGGAAAAATTGGGAAGAGAAATGAGAAGGATGTAGGAAAAGTATAAAATGAGAGTCAACAGCCTGACTGAGGAAAATAACACCCTAAAAATAGACTAACTCAAATGGCAAAGGAGGCCCAAAGGGACAATGAAGAGAAGAATGCCTTAAAAAGCCAAATTTGCCAGATGGAAAAAGAATCTCAAAAGCTCATTGAGGAGATTCATTCCTTCAGAGTTAGACTGGAGCAAATGGAAGCTAATGACTTTATGAGAAATCAAGATGCTGTTAAACACATCCAAACAAATGAAAGAATAGAAGGCAATGTGAAATAGCTCATGGGAAAAACCACTGACCTAGAAAATAGACCCAGGAGAGATAATTTAAAAATTGATGGCCTACCTGAAAGCCATGATCAAAGAAAGAACCTAGAAATCATCCTTCAAAAAATTCTCAAGGAAAAGTGCCTGGATGTTTTAGACTCAGAGGGCAAAAATAAAGGTTGAAAGAATCCACAGATCACCTCCTGAAAAAGATCCCAAAAAGAAAACTCCCAGGAATATTATAGCCAGGCTCCAGAATCCCCAGATCAAGGAGAAAATACTACAAGCAACAAGGAAGAAACAATTTCAATATTGTGGAAACACAATCAGAATAGCCCAGGACCTGGCAGCTTCTACACTTAGGGATTGAAGGGCATGGAATATGATATTCCAGAGGGCAAAAGAGCTGGGACTGAACCCAAGGGTCACCTACCCAGCAAAACTGAGTATCTTGTTTCAGGGGAAAATATGGTCATTCAGTGGAATAGAGGACTTTCAAGCATCCTTGAGGAAAAAACCAGAGTTGAATAGAAAATTTGACATCCAGACACAAGAAGCAAGAGATGCCTGAGAAGGTAATCAGGGAAAAGAAATCAAAAGTAACTTATCAAAGTTAACCTATTTACATTCCTACATGGAAAAAAATAACTGTGACTGATGAAACTTTGCTCAGTATGAAAATAATGTAAGAAGGGTGTATGGGCATATGAATACATATGTGAATGTGTGTATACATGTTTACAGTTATACATGGATAGAGGGCACAGGCTGAATTTGGTGGGAAGGGATGATACTTAAGGGTGAAGTTAAGAGGTGAGAGAGGAAAGTGACAAGAGGAGATGGGGAGAGACAGGGTAGGGTAAACTATATCATGTAGAAGAAGCAAGGGGAAGTGGCTGCAAGGGAGGGGAAGAACAGGAAGGCAAAAAGGCAAAACCGCATTCTCATTGAATTTGGCTCAGGGAAAGAATGATATAGATACTAAATAGGATATCTCACCCTGCAGGAGAGTAGGGGGAAGGAGGATGAGAGAGGGGATGATGGAGGGGAGGGCATTCTGGAGGGAGGGGAGGTTGGAAGTACCCACTATCAAAGAGGGACAGGATCAAAGTAGGGAATGGACCAGGTGGGAGGTGAGATGGGTGAGAGGGAAATATAAGCAGTCTTTTACAATATATCTACTATGGTAATGTTTTGCATAGCTATACATGTACAACACATACTGAATTGCTTATCTTCCCAGAGGGAATGGGTGACAAGGGAGGAAGGGAATGGATCTAAAATTTGAGGTTTTAAAATTAAATGTTTCAAATATATATAAATATTATTATTAATACTATTTTGCATGTAATTGGGAGATAAGATGTTCAGGCATTGGGGCACAGAGATTCACCTTGCCCTAATGGCAAAGTTGAAGGGGGTATGAGAGAAGAGATGGGAGAGAGCAGATTGGATGAGAGGATATCTTGTGGGACTGCTATTCTGGGGTGGTAGGTAGGGGGAAAAATGGGGAAAAAATTGTAACTCAGAATCTGGTGGAAATGAATGATGTAAACCAGAAATTAATAAAGCATTTGTTAAAAAAAATAAAATAAAATGAAAAATGAAAAAAAAAGAATAAAGTAAGTAAAAAAATAAAAAAAATATTTTCTCCAAAATATTCCTAAGTACATAAGTAAAAGCAAGATGGGGCCCCAGATACTTCAGACTTAGCCTCCATCTTAACCTCTTACAAGCTCCAGGTTTTCACCTTAATCTGTCAGGGACCATTTTCCATGCTAATACATTTTTATTTTATAATGCCACTGGGAAAGTTGGGTTCATTTTTGGGAAGTTTAATTCATAGCTACCTTTGCTGGAAATTATTATTCTTAACGTAGGAGAGAGCTGTATTTATACTTTAATAGGTACTGAAAATGAGCCTTGACAGCCTTTACCCCGAGTGAATGAAGAAGGGAGTTTATGTAACATGAATATATACTCACATAAAAAAAAAAAAAACAAGATGGGGATCATGATACCTCTCTTCCAGGGCCAGTTGTGAGGCTCCAGTGAGATTGCTAAGGAGTGTAACAGATTGCACACTATCTTGGGGTGAGTGGGGAGAGGGAGGGGAAGAAAATCTAAAATTTATGGAAGTGAATGTTGAAAACTAAAAATAAATAAATTATTAACTAAGAAAAGAAAAGTTGTCAACAGAGGCAAGGATGAGAATCCCTGAGGCCTCTTTTAAAAAGTAGAGAAGTTGTCCATCATTCAGTCACTGTGCTATTGCCCTAGACACCCAGGAGCAGCGGGATGGCCCAGAGCAGTCTGTACAGGAAATCTGGGCTTGAGTATCTAGGGCCTTTCTAAATGCTCATTGACTTGTGCTAAGAACTGGTAAAGGGGAGAGCTCAGAGGGACCTGGGAAGGCTTGTGTGAGCTGGCCAGGAGGACACTAGCACCCCCAGCAGAACAATTTCTGCTCTGATGACCACACAGCCAAGGACAGGAGCTGGGGGAGCCTTCAGGGCTCTGCTGCAGGCCTGCCCAGACAAGACTCAGAAGGAAGGGTTTCCTGGAGTCACTACAAGGGAGAGCTTGGCCCCAGGAAGTGAGAGGAGGGGGAGGGGCTGCTGGAAGGCATTAAGAGAGCAAAGACAGGGGCCCTGGGTGGTAGAGACTTAGGAATGAAGTGGTCACCCCTGTCAGGCAGCTGTAATGAAGGGGAAGTTAAAACCAAATGGGGAATGATAGAGCACCGGCCATGGAGTCAGCAGGACCTGCGGTCAGATTCAACCTCAGTCATTTGATACTTACTTGCAGCATGACCCGGGGTAAGTCACTTATGCTGATTGCCTCAGAAAAAGAACCTGGGAGGGCAGCATGGGGGGTGGGGAGGAAAGGGAGAGACATGCCCAAGACACCAGGGTGCCAGGGAATCAGCTTAAAAGCAGAAGATGGGAGCAGGGCAGTGTTGTTACTACTAGAATAATTTTCCCGCCTATTTTTGTAAAGAAACCATCCCTAAGGCAGGTATCGCCAGCTTCACAGACCCTCCTCTATGTCCATGGAAATGGCTGGGGTGCTGGTGTTGGTCAAGCCTGAGGAGGGGCTGCACTCACCTGGGCTGGGGCTGGGCTGCTCCCAGGGGCCATTCCTGCAGAATCCAGGCTCCCTGTGTAGGTAACAAAGGAACCAAAATGACTCCCTTTGGGAAAGCTCCTCCACCTTCTTCCTGGACCTTTTCTGCCCCAGGGACCTGCTCTCCCACCCTCCAAGGCCCCACAGGGGGAGCAGCCGCCAAAGCTCTTCCTCACAGACTTCCCAACTGATAATGGAATGTCCCAGTTCTAGGCCTTTCTGATACCCAGGAGACAGCCTGGAGCCACCTAGAAAGTCCATCCCTCCTCCACCTATCTACAGAAAAGCCTGCCTGCCCCTTCTGGAACCTGAATCCCAAGCTCAATGCCTTGGGGCTCACTCTGGGCCACTGCTATTGGTTGTACCTCATAATAAATCTCCTAATTTCCTTCCAACTTTGGTGTCTGGATTGACCCCAATAGCTGCTGGGGCCAGGCCTTGGTCCTCTGCACACTGAGCTGGGAGGGAAAAGGATCCCAGAGGGGAGATCTCTTGCCCCTCTCCTCCTAGGCTGGAGGCTGCCCAGCTGGGGTTTACAGAGGGGGAGGTCCCCTAGGGGTTAGAAAGACCCAGGCCCTGCCCTCAGGGGAAAGACTCCAACCTGTAGAGGGAGGGTCAGGCTGGAAATGAGGGGGGTCTGAACAGGGAGGTTCCTTCTCTCCCTCTCTGTCTCCTGTTCTGGCCCCCTCCCTTCCCCATCCTCCTCCAGAGCCCCAAGAGGCAGAGGGGGCTGGGGATCCCAGACAGGGTGAGACTAGTCAGAGCCTCCATGACCTAGTGCCAGGGCCCTCCCTGTATCCCCCCTCCCCAATTAACATACACTTTATCTAAAGAATAGACTGACTGCCAGATGTAGGGGGAAGGGAAGCTAGAGGATGGGGAGAAATCTGGAATGGAGCCTCAGGGAATGGCTAGGGAAGCCTGGGACTGGGAGATAAAACCTAGTCTGGGATTCAGTCCCCAGGTAGGGGACCTGAGAACTCTGAAAGCAGTGGGGGCAGGGCAACAGGAGTCCTCGGGAAGTAGAGCAGGGGAAGGGTCTGGGAGGGAAGATAGTCATGATAGGTCATGACAGGAAGGTCAGGGACAAGAGGGAAAATGTTCCTGGTGGACCCAGAGCCAGAGCCTCGGAAGGCATGGCTGACTGTATCCTGAGGTCTAACTAGGAGCTGGGATTTCCCCTGGGACCCTCTGGTGCAGCTTGGGCTTGTGAGGAAGTTGCTGCATTGAGGACCCCTACTCCTTTCCCAGCAGGGTCAATCCACTTGGTAAGACTCTCCAGAGGCAGTAGTGAGAAGGTCTCAGGATCTGCCCCCACAGCTGGGAGCTGCACACTCTAAGTTCACTTGCTTAATCATAGGAAGTTCCCTAGAGCCCCTCCACCCTTGTTTTTCCTTGTCATGGTGACCAAGCCCAGTGTGGTGTGGGTGACTCAACTCCATGGACAGTCCCCCACTTACTTCTGTGGCTCTGGGCCATTGTGTCTTGTCCAACAGGAGCAGGTGACCCTCTTCTGACCGCTTGGTCAGTGGAGACGCCCCATGCAGCGTAGGCTGGGGGACACCCCCTCCCCAGCTAACATGTCATTGTTGGTTCTCAAGAACAAGGCCTCTTGACCAGTGAGATTATGTCCTTTGCCACGCCTGTCCACAAAGCTGGTAAGACTGAGCCATGTATTAATGCATACCTTGTATACGTCACAAAGGAACATAGGCTCAAAGAAGCCTCCCACTCTAATGCAATGGTCATCACTTCCTTACCAGCTGTGGAATGCTGACAAACATGTGTCCATCTGCTTTGCTCAGATTCCATGAGCAAACCAAGCCTGGGAGTTGGCAGGGTGTGGAAAGTTCTGGGAGGGTATGTCTGGCTCCTGCCCAAGCTAAGGACAAGCCCCTCCAGCTTGTGACTGCTTGGTCAGTGGGGATATGTCCTCCTTTACCCAACCCAGTATTCTGTTCATATGTGGCTTTATCTTAGTCTATGCATCATATATCAACCAATGGAATTATTCTGAACTTGGTATAGCCACTCCAGAGAGCCTAGGAACTCAGCTCTCAACGATTGGGCCCTGGACAGACGGGGTGTCGCAAATCCTGAGGAAGATCTGAGGTCCCCTTCATTAGAGGGGACCATTCACCCTTTAATAAAGTGCCATTGGCTTAGAGCTCTGCCTCAGTCTCTCTTATTGTAGGTTGGATAATTTAAATCTCCACACTTTGAATCCCTCAAAGGAGTCAAATGACTGGATTCAGATGGGGAAGGGGTCCAAGAGCCAAGGATTCAGATAAGGGGATCAGGAAAGAGCTTTGGTTCCTGCATCCAAGGAGGGGTCTGGGGGCAGGAAGGTAGGACTTGGGGATGGTCTGGGGGGGAGGGGGCTGGGTCTGAAGGCAGGACAACTGAATCTCTAACCAGGAGATGGGGGCAGGGAGAAAGGACACCTGGGGCCTGATGGAAAGGCTGAAAGCGGGACACCTGTACCTCTATGGGCAATGTCTAAAATTTGGGAAAGTGTAACTCAATGGGAAATCTCAGGAGGGGCAGGCAGGATGTTTAGGAAGTGGTTGGGAGTCTGGAAAAGTTTTAGGGGCAGGGAGTTGGTCCAATAGCCAGGCCTGGGAGACATGCTTCTGGCAGACCTGAAGAATGAGACCCAATGAGAAGGAGAACCAGCAAAAGCCAGAATGTGTGTGGGGGCCCTAGCTCAGACCTACCTGGGACGTGCATGCACAGAGAGGGCTTCTGGAAGGCAGAGAGAGCTGATGTCCAAAGAAAGAATCTGCGCCTCAGGGAGAGCAGAGCAGACTCAGCCCAACCTGGTAGGGTCCTCCTAGTCCCGAGAGCACCCCCCAGTCCAACCCCAGAGCCCCCCAAGCCCTGGCTGAGCACTTTCCTCCAATCTCACCCAGGGCCGGGACTCAAGGATCCTGACTGCTCCTCCTCCCCAAGCCCACCCCTCCATCACGTGGAAAGCCTTCTCTACTGCAATGATCCCTTCTTCCCCCTAAACTCCTCCCAGGCCTCCAAACTCTACCCCAGAGCTCCAGCTCCACCTGGGCCATCACCCTCCAGGTTGGTCATCTGAGAGCTCCTCCTTGCCAGGGCCTCCCCCACCTCCCTCCCTCCCAGACTCACCCCCTCCTTCTGAGCAGACTAGCTGAAAGGGATGGACCCTATACCCTGAGGAGCTGCCACAAAGGGCTCTTGGGAAAATCAGGATGCTCTACTGTCTGTAACTGTAAATCCAGATTGGTTGGGACTGAGCTTGTCCCAGTCAGATGTACTCTCCCTTAGGAAGTATGATGTTTGACCCTCCCTTTTTTCCCTCACTATTTTTTTTATTATTATTTTAGTGTTTATTTTACTATCTTGTCAAACAGAGGTTTTTTGGATACCTACAGGAATGCTGATGATTTATATGTTTATTTCATATTTTGCTACTTTGCTAAAACTATGAATTTTTTCAAAAAACTTTTAATTTGACTCTTTGAGATTTTTCAAGAATATCATCACATTGTCTAGCAAAAGAGATAGTTTTCTTACCTCCTTCCCTATTCTTATTCCTTTTATTTCTTTTTCGTCTCATCTTGCTATTCCTAGGATTTCCAATACAGTATTGAATAATACTGGTGACAGTGGGCATCCTTGGTTCACATCTGATCTGGCTGGGAAGGCTTCTAGTTTATCCCATGACAAATCATGCTGGCTAATGGCTTTAAATAAATGCTTTTTATCAATTTCAGGAGCAATCCATTTGGACCAACACTTTTAAATGTTTTCAGTAACAATGAGTGTTGGACTTTATCAAAAGCTTTTTCTGCATCTCTTGATATAAACATATGAACTTAAACTCTTATTAGAGATATTATCAATTATATCAAATTATTTGTTTTCTATTGGAATTAGTTGATCTTTAAGTATTTGGTAAATATGAGTACTTGTAAATATATCTGGTCCTGATGCTCAAACTCACATTACTTCTAAGTAAGGCAACAGCCTCCACTCCTACTCATGCTGTGGGAAGAGAGGGAGAAAACCGTGAAACCAGGCTGCCTGGGTCCACTACAAATTTAGGCTGCACAGTCTCAGCTGGAGCCTCATTGTAGTGAGGCAATCTCTGAGATCTCCCAAGCTGACTTCCCATGCAACTCACCAGAACAGTTTTTCCAAATCTTTTCATTCCTCCACAACCCTCCCTTATAACTTGTTCTCTGTTCCCCCCTCAGCTTCTTATTTAAGAACTTGGCCTCTTGGGCCTCAGACACTTAATACTTACTAGCCCTGTGACCTTGGGCAAGTCACTTAACCCCAATTGCCCTGCCTTTCCCGGTCCAAAAAGCAAAAAACAAAACAAAACAAGAAAAAACCCTTGGCCTCTTGAAAATACTAGACATTTATCTAGAGTTCTCTTATTCTCCTTATCTCACATTAATCAGATGCCTTCTTTCCCTTTTTGGCCCCAGGATCTGATGAAAAGATCATCCCTTTTGCTTACTAAAGCAAATCCCTTTATGGGTGCAAATAGCCCCAGTCCGTCCCTCACCTACCTTGGCATATTCTTTTTCTAGTATCTACTTTTTCACTAATTTTCACTCTCTCCTGCTCTAAATATACCTTTCCTGTTGATGCAAATCACAACATTTCTCCCAAAACACCCTCAATGATCCATGCAGCCCCTGAGATATTGTCCGATATCTTGCTTCTTTTTTCAGGACTAAACAGTTATAGATAACCATTTACACCTGATGTGTCCAACTCCTTCCCTTTCTCTCTTTGAGACTCTCCCCAGTCTGGCTCCTACCTTCATTGTTCACAGAAACTTCTTTCTCTACAACTACCAAGAATCCGAAAATTGCTCAATCTCCTGGGCATTTCTTGATTCTCATTCTTCTTGAGTTCTCTGCAGGTTTTGATACCATCAACCACCCTTTCTCTTGATACTCTTCTCTCTAAGCTTTTGTGACACAACTGTCTCCTGCTTCTCCATTTACCTGATGCAAAATGAACCCCATTCTCTTTCTTCCAAGCCCCCCATTGGCTTCCATTCCTAATGCTATCCAAAGCATCCCTCAATAGCCCAGGCTCAGAGAAGAACGGTCAGGCTCTCCTCATGCGCTCTCAAACATTCACACTTCTGACCCCATATTCAGTCTGGAAAAAAGTCCCACAATTCTGCCCATGTGACATCTCCCCCATATACTCCCTTCCCACCCAACATTGTTACTTCCTTGGTTCAGGCCCCAATAACCTCACACCTGAGGTATTTAAGAGCCTGCCCATTACTCTGGCTGTACTCCCCACCCCCAGTCAAGAGTCAACCCAGCTGTCAAGTTCATCTTCTTAAAGCTGCTCCATCTTGAGAATCTTTCTATTCTGGTCACACATAGAAGTCTGTACTGAGCCCTTAGTGCTTGTGGTGCAAATAACCCAAAGCCAGATATGTTGTACAACATGTACTAAAGAACAGCCAAACCCTCTGCCCCTGCCCATTCTGTTATTTTCCATTTGGGCAGAAATTTCTAACCCCAAAACTAGGTAAAAAGGTAACTGTGCCATATGAGCCTCAAGCCCCAGCTAGAGGGACCTTGGAGAATCACCCTTTGCCCTGGCCCCTCCCAGGCTCCTCACTCCCTGACTCCTATGTAAACCTTGTGTACTATTCATTCAAGGGGGGTTTACCTTTGGATGAGAATCTCCTGCTGGTAAACCCTAGCTGGGACACAGCCAGTCTGTTATTCCCAGCATGCAGAGGGCCATGCCAGCAAGGACCCCAGGGTAGTTCCCAGGAAGCCTGAAGGAAAGTCTCCATAAAATTTATTTTGGGGAGTTCTGGGAGGGGAGTGGAGAAAATTGTGGAACCACTTTGGAGTCAGAGAATTCAATCCTGTGCACCTTCTTCATAAAAGGATGGACCCATTACATGGTTTCCATTGTCCAGAAATCAGAGGCAGCTGGTGGTGCAGTGGAGAGAGCCTTAAGCCTGGAGTCTGGAAGGCATGGGTTTAAATACAGCCTCAGAGAGTTGGGAGCTGTGTGCCCCTGCACAAGTCACTTAACCTCTGCCTGCCTCAGTTTCCCAAGTGCAAAATGGGTATAATGATATCACCCAACTTAGAAAGTAATTGTGAAGATAAAGTGACATTACATATTAAAGAAAGCCCTTGGCCCAGCACATGGCAAATAGCAGGTGAATGTAAATGCTCATTCCCTTCCCTTTCCCACCCTCTGTGTGGGAAGTTTGGGGCAACATGAAGGAGGATTAAGCTTAAACCTGCTACACCAGCCACAAGTCAAAGTTACCAGCTACCAATGTGTGCTTGTTAAATAGCAGAATATTCCAAATATCAGGTCCATCCCAGAGAGGAAGGGGATGCAAGGAAAAACTGCTTCAGCAGTTCTCAGAGACTGGGCAGCAAAATCCATGTCCAGCAGAAGTTAGACCCAACAACCCCTGAGAGTAGTTCCAAGTCTGAGATTCTGCCACACTGACTGGACCTTTGACCTGAGGCTGCCTAGAACTGCTAAGAGACTGCCTCAGGAGCAACAAAGGAAAGCCTCAGCTTCCTATCACACAATGCAAAGCCTTTCTATAGGAAAACCAGGGAGCAGGAGGAGTCTGTCTCTTGGACACAGGAAACCAACACTCTTATCTGATAACTATACAGATGCTCCAAAGCCTGTATACCAGGGAATGGAGACATTCCCTTTGGTTGCAGACTCAGAGTGAGCAGAGGAAGTGTCCTTACCCAGGGAGAGCAGGTTCTGGGCATTCTCCAGCATGACCCCCTTGTACAGCTCCTTCTGAGGATGGTCCAAGAGGCCCCACTCCTCTTGGGTGAAGTCCACAGCCACATCCTTGAATGTCGCTGTCTCCTACATCATCAAAATAAAATGTAGACCTTTCAGAGTTAAATAGTCCAATCCTCATCACTTTTCAGGAGGAGACTTATAGCCCAGAGAAGGGATTTGCCCAAAGGTCATACCCTTTACAAGCATCAGACTCAACTCTTAAAACCACAGTCAGTAAGAATCTGATGTAATTTTGAGAAAAGAATTTTATATCATCCACTGGAATAAAGTTGAAAAATATCTTTTTATGGAAAGTGTCTCCCTGTGGAATCTGGGAGAGAGCTTGTGTTCTATCTGTGAGGAACACATTTGTGGGGATCACAGGACTTCCCAAACAGGGTCATGGAGTTAGCCTGGATGACCTTCCACTGTTCATTGCAGGTGGTGCAGAAAATAGAACAGTGGTCTTGGAGTCAGAAAGACCTGAGTTCAAATCTGTTCTCAGACACTTAACACTTACTAGCCATATGGCTTTGGGCAAGTCACTTACCCCCAGTTGTCCTGCATTCTCCCTTCCAGAAAAAGAAGAAAAAGAGAAAAAGCCAGCAAACCCCTTCTCACTGAAAGAACTCAGAAACAGAGAGTTCAGAGGAAGGTGTTCATTACCCTTTCAGTAAGGAAGGAGATATGATTCTCCCTAGGAACACACCCACAGGGATGCAGAGGCAGGAATGAGGTTGTACAGTTCTGTCCTTCCTTTTAGACTTAGGACTTTATTTAGGACTCACTTTATTTCCCTACATTCCCTCTATATATGCAGATTATATGCAGATTCCATAGGTGTGGCAGTAAGCATGCTCTCCCCCACTTTTCTGATTCCCTCTGGCCATTGTTCCATCTTGTCAGTTATCTTTTCTCAGTGCTCAGATCCCCAACAGTAGCAGTTCAACCTCCATGCTGTTTGCTCCCAGCAATCCCCAGTTCTCAGCAGCTCTGAGTCTCTAGCTTGGGCTTATCTTTATATAAGGCATTAGATCCTCCCTGTTTGGCCCCTTCCTGTTACATCAGCAAGTCCATCCTACTGTGGGACTCACAAGTTCTGGATCTGAATACTTGATACAATGAGGAAAATATTCAGATCCTATTACCATTACACAGCTCAATCTTGTAGTCACATATGTCAGCCTGAAAGTTTGGTTAAAGGAGGTAAACAGGTTAAGTGATATACACTGATATCATTTACTTCCTTAAAGTTAGCAGATACATGATGCATGGAGCCAAAACATAAGCTCTGACCAACTGACACAAGCCCAGCATACCTGAGCCTCCATCACAAAGCACACACCTCTAGGAAAGACAAAACCAGTCCCACTATTCAGCCCTCTCTGATCTTTGAAATTGCTGGCACAGGAAAGGGCATTTTTAGAGCAAAACAAAGCAGACTGATTTATTAGTTCTGGCTTTTATCCTTATTGGGGCTCAAATATTGTCACCTAAGATGTTCTGATATCAATTATTTAATAGTTTTGTTATTATACTTGCAAAACTTTTTTTTTAAAGCAATTGGGGTTAAGTAACTTGCTCAAGGTTACACGGCCAGTCAGTATTTATGCGTGGGTGCTCATTTTCTGAGGCCGGATCTGATCTCGGGTCATCCTAACTCCGAGGCCGGCGCTCTTACTCACTGCACCACCTAGCCACCCCTTTAGGGCAATTGGGGTTAAGTAACTTGCCCAAGGTTACACGGCTAGGTTTTTGTTTGTGTGCATTAAGTGTCTGAGGCCGGCTCCGAACTCAGGTCCTTCTGACTCCAGGGCCGGCGCTCTATTCACTGCACCACCTAGCCGCCCCTACTTGCAAAACTTTTGCTCATAGAAATTTGCCATTAAGACAGTAGGGAGAAAAAGCAAGGGGATAACATCTCCCCAACTCCATGTCAATTCCAGGCAGAAAGTATGCCAAACTTCAAACTGTGTTATTGAGCCATGCCCAAAGACTGCCAAAAGAAGACAATGATGTCAGAACTCCTGCGTCAAAGGCTTCCAAAAAAAATGAATTGGTCACAGGCCATGGAGGAGCTCAAGAAGGATTTTGAAAATCAAGTAAGAGAAGTGGAGGAAAAATTGGCAAGAGAAATGAGAATGATGCAAGAAAATCATGAAAAGAGAGTCAACAGGCTGCTAAAGGAGACCCCCAAGAATACTGAAGAAAACAACACCTTAAAAAATAGATGAACTCAAATGGCAAAGGAGGCCCAAAAAGCCAATGAGGAGAAGAATGCCTTAAAAAGCTGAATTGCCCAGATGGAAAAGGAATTTCAAAAACACACCGAAGAGGATAATTCCTTCAAAATTAGATAGGAACAAGTGGAAGCTAATGGCTTTATAAGAAATCAAGATAGGGGACGGCTAGGTGGCGCAGTGAGTAGAGCGTCGGCCCTGGAGTCAGAAGGACCTGAGTTCGGATCCGACCTCAGACACTTAACGAACACACAAATAAAAACCTAGCCGTGTGACCTTGGGCAAGTTACTTAACCCCAATTGCCCTCCAAAAAAGGCAAAAAAAAAAAAAAGAAAGAAAGAAATCAAGATAGGATAAAATGGATCCAAACAGATGGAAAAATAGAAGGCAATGTGAAGTATCTCTTTGGAAAAACCACTGACCTAGATCCAGGAGAGACAATCTAAAAATTATTGGACCACCCGAAAGCCATGTCCAAAAAAAGAGCCTAGATCGGGGCCCCTTTCTTGCTCGTGGGCCCCTTGCTACAGGTCTAGTCAAGCCTTGGGGGTCGGGGAGAGGCGGCCTGTCAGGGAAGGGGTTGTGGGGGCCGCCCTGCACATCCTTCTGCTGCCCTCTGGGGGGGGGCTTCTTCCAAGGACCATTGCCCTGGGAGATGATGGATCTCCTGATGCCGAAGCCCCTTCTCCTGGAGTCTGCAGGGTCTCTAACCCTAATTGTGCTTCCACATGGTGGTCCACCTGCCCTGCTGCTGACGCAGTGTTTGCCCAGGCTCGATCCTCACCACACCCATGGCCCTACAGAAGGAGGCCCAGGTCATGCCTTTGGCCCAGGCTGAGGAGCCTGGGGCCGGGGTGGGGGGCGGAGAGAGGGGGCCTGGCTGCCTTTGCTTGCCCTTCTGCTGCTGTTCTTCCTGTCCTGGTGCCTGCCTTGGCCTTGCTTCTTAGAAGGTTGGCTTGTTGTTAGCTCTACCCCCAGCAGAGGGCACTGCCACTCTGTAGCAGCATGGTGCAACCCTTTCCTCTCTGCCTTGGCTGCTGGGCCCCCCTGACTCTGCAGCAGCTTCTCCTGGGCCCAGCCTGGGGGCTTCACCATCATCCCCAGGTGGGTACAGAGGGGCAGAGCCTGATGCCCCGAGCTGCCCCCACTCCCAGCCTTCTTGCCTTCCTTCCCTCCCCAACTTTGGCTTGCTGGGCCTTGACCAGTGTTTTCCTGCTTTCTCTTCTGAGTTCTCCATTTCCTCCAGCAAGGGGAAGGGTGGGTGGATCTCCCTCTCCCCCACCCCCAAAGCGCTATTCAAGCCACAGAAAACCACCCCCCTCCCTCAAAGAATTAATGGTTTGTCTGTTTCCTCTTAGACTATAAGCCCCTTGAGGGCAGGGAGGGTGGCTCTGTGTTCTGTGCAACTGTATCACGCTTCAATGACTGTGAATTAATTGTTGGCAAACAGGCAAAAAAAAAAAAGAGCCTATAAATGATCCTTCAAGAAATTCTCAAGGAAAATTACCCTGATGGTTTAGAACCAGAGGGCAAAATAGAGGTTATTCACCAATCACCTCTTGAAAAAGATCCCAAAAAGAAAACTCCTAGGAATATCATATCCAGATTCCAGAGCTCCCAGGTAAAAGAGAAAATATTACAAACAGTCAGGAAGAAACAATTTGAGCATTGCGGAAACACAATCAGGATAACACAAAATCTAGCAGCTTCTACATTAAGGGATGGAAGGGCTTGCAATACGATATTCCAGAGGTCAAAGAAGCTGGGATTAAAACCAAGAATCACCTACCCAGCAAAACTGAGTATAATGCTGTAGGGGAAAATGTGGTCATTCAATGACATAGAGAACTTTCAAGTACTCTTGATGAAAAAACCAGAGCTGAACAGAACATTTGACTTTCCAATACAAGAAGCAAGAGAAGTATGAGAAGGTAAATGGGAAAAAAGAAATCATAAGGACCTTCTTAAAGTTGAACTATTTATATTCCTACCTGGAAAAATGATCATTGTAACTCATGAGAGTTTTCTCAGTATGAGGATAGTTGAAGGCAATATATATGTTTATATGCATACACATACATATGTATGTATGTATAGGAGCGTATATGTGTGTGTGTGTGTGTGTGAATGTGCATATGTGTGTACATGTATACATAGAAAGAGGGCGCAGGATGAGTTGAATATGATGGAATGATATCTAAAAAATAAAATTAAGAGGTGAGAGAGGAATTTATTGAGAGAAAGAAAAAGGGAGAAATAGAATAGAGCAAATGATCTCACACAAAAGAAGCGAGAGAAAACTGCTACAATGGAGGGAAGAGCAGGGAGGTGAAAGGGAATGGGTCAACCTTACTCTCACTGGATTTGACTTAAGGAAGGAATAACGTACACATTCAATTGGATATCTTACAATATAACAGTTTCCAATTGATCACCTTTTTATCACATCACCTTTTTAAAAAAAAAACCCAATTCCTATATAACAAAATTCAGTTTGATAATTTAAGAGAGCTTGAAATACAATACAATTTAGAAATACAGTATCAATTACATTTCCAGAAATTATTGATATTACTTTTGGCATTTAGAATCCATTTCAAATTATCAGGTGTGGAACAATTACCTTAAATTAGAATGTTGTATCTAACATATTCTAGTCCTTGTTTTAAGCATTTTATAATCATAATGCCAAATAACAATATGTAAACATTTTAATTACTTATTTATCTGTCTATCTTTTTTAAAATTCCAATACTCCTGGTCATTTCAAAGATCATATATGGTTGTATGGCCCCAGCTCTTTATAATCTCTTTTCTACATCTTTAAAAACAGCTGGAATCCTGTCTCCTTTCAGAGATTTCAAACAAAACTGCTTTAGGCATTTCAAATCCCCACTACTATTTTTATTAGAGGTTTGCAAAAAGTTTTAATCAAATTAGCTGAAGGGTTTGGCCCAGATAAAATGACCTATGGTATTTGAACAAGGTGTGGCCAACTTCCCTTCCAAGCAGTTTTGGAGAAGTTTTTAGGAATGGCTCCCACAAGGTTTTGACTCATCTTTTCTGCCTTATCAAAGTGGGCCTGATCAATATCTTCAGGGGATGTTTCTAATCAGCATGTCTACAACAATGTGCTATCTCCCTGGGATCCACCAGAACCTGTATTAGTTGGTAAATGTTGGGGACTCTGGGCATATAAGCAGAAAAGGCAAATTAGAATTCTTGTGCAAAACCACTTGGGTCTTCCTGGACCTTTGGAAATTCCTTGGTTACAGCTGGAAGTTCAGCTTTGGTCCAGGGTATAAAAGAGTAAAAATAATCTGGTGTCATTATCCTTCAGACCCCCCCTTTTTCATCTTAAAGGGAAATTGGGGCACAGGGGCCAAAGCCTCAGGGGCCCACCCTGAGAAGAAATCCCCCTTTCTGTTGCACCTGACTCTCAGAACAATGCCAATTAATACAAGTGTCAGAGAGGACACTGCCCCCTGCCAAGTCCTTCCCCCACCACAGATCTATACTCTCTCCTTGCCCTTCCCCGTCCCCCACATTTGTCTGGACATCTCCTGTCCATCCTTTCCCATCCCTCCTCCCAGGACCAAGAGGCTTTTCAAGCATCACATCCCGGCTGTCATCCAGGCTCAGGTCCTCATCTCCCTTCACCCATAGGAACTTCCATTGGTAGAAGTCCGTGCCAACTCCAAAGCAAGGCCTCTTTCTTTTGCCCCTTTGTTAGTCTCCCTCCTTCCCCTCTTCTCACTCCCCTGTGTCACTTCTCTGCTGGACATCACAGAGGTCACCTTACCCTCTTTGCTAGCACTCCATTTGGTTCTGGAATACCATGACCTTCTTTCTCCCCCTGCTCCCATCCCCACCAAAAAACATTCAGGAGAAGCTGCCTCAGTGTCACTCCAGCAGACCTCCTCTATCTCCCTTCTCTACTCTCTTCTCCTCCTCTGCCACTATCTGAGGGTGCTCTGCCCAAAGGAGGGAACATTTGATGGTTGAAAGCTACCTAGTTAACTTGGGGCTCGCTGGCTAGATTTCTTTCTCAAAGAGCAAGCTTTAAACCCCTTTTCACTCTGGAGCTCATAGATTTCACAACAGGTCCTGGCACAAGTACCCTTCAATGGCTATATTTTGGGCCTTCCTGACCCAAAGAGTGGCTACAAATAGTAACAGTTCCCCTTTTGGCCAGCAGCTCTGAGGTTCTTGCCCTCCCAGTCTGATTCTTTTTTTTATTAAAGGGGCCATCCCTTGACTTACTTCTTAAAGAGGCCTATTCACTGAATGGATTTTGCCTCACTCAAAGGGAGAATTTGAGAAGTCCTTAGCCTAAAAGGGCCAGGGTCTCCAGTGGATCCTGGGCCACCTCCAGCCATCCTGAACAATATCTGGCCACTGGACCCAGATGGCTCTGGAGGAGAAAGTGAGGCTGGTGAACTTAACTTGCACAGCCCTCCCTCACTCAAATCTCCCCGATGTTGTGGTCCTCTTCAGACAAAGCACAACTACTTGTGTACTTTTAGAAATAAATCTCTTTTCTGATCTCTCTGTTGCCATTTCCTGCTGCATTTATTCTTTCTTACTGCATTTCTGTTGTTTGGGGTATTTGAGGAGCAAATAATCTTTTTAGTTGTGGTTTTATTTCTAAAGAAAACTGTTCAAGCTCTTCTTTACCATTGAACACACTTTTGGGATGTATCTACCCTGCTTCTATTATACTCTCCTTGTTTCTTTTTGTTTTCTCGATTTGTTTCTTGCAGGATTAGTACCCTCCACCTGGAGATGCCTGACAGCTTAAGCCCGATGTCACTCCTGTTCATGACTAATACGCTACCTCTGGACCCGGCATGAACCAAACTCTGGATGCCAGCTAAAGAGCTGACCTCTCAGAATGCTGGAATGTTGACTGTTTTACAAATGGACTATTTGTAGATAATTGCACAAGGAAAGTTGAGATGCTACAGATGACAGTGATCACAACAATCAAAAGGAGTTGGAATTTTTTTGTATTCCTTTGACATTTTATATTTTCTTGACTATCGTAGTGGAGTTGGTACAAATTATAGCATGACTTTATAATGGGTATAGATAAGTATCTCTTTTGCATGCAGAATGACTGAGTCACTTATCTGAAAAGAATATTTGATACTTTTGTGCTTGAGCAACTAAAACTCCAAATAGATTTTACAAGTGTATTTCATAATTATCAAAACCAAAAAGGGGGGGGCAGAGCCAAGATGGTGGAGTAGAAACAGCACGTCCAAGGCACTCTCTCCCCAGATTACCTCCAAACTATGTAAAAGGGGACTCTGAACAACTTCTGGAGCCCCAGCACCCACAGAACGACACAGAGAAGCTAACCTCCCACCAAGGACAGCCCAGCAGCCCTGCAGGAAGGACCAGCGCAGCACTCTGGGAGCTAGCAGCACAGCGCCCAGCATGTGGAGAGCCGAGCCCGGGTCTGCCTGAGCCCTGGTTTTAGCCCCAGGCCAGATGCTGGGCCAGCAGCCAGATGGAGGGACCCCAAAAGACCAGTAGCTGTGGCGATTCCAGAATTATCAATACAGCCTAGGACAAAGTGAGAGGTTAGTGCCCTATGGACTTTGGGACCAGTATTTGGGGAAGGCGTCAGCTTCCTCCCCTGGGGGTTAGAAGCCACTGAGGAGACACACCATTTTGTAGTTTTCAGAGGCAGCTCCAGCTCCTGGCCTGCGAACTGTAGGGAGATCCAGTGATAAGTCTTGGGGGGTAATCGTTCTTGCTTTAACCTCCCTGGATCTGGATTGTAATCTGGGGTGGAGGTGGTGGGGTGGTTATACAGCTTGCCAGAAATGGAAGTTGTTCCCCCACACGTTCGGGACAGAAGCTCCCCTGTCTAGTGACAGAGTCCTACTGTGGCAACAAGCCCAAAAGTCAAGTAATTAAGTGGCAACATGACAAGGCAAAGGAAACAAATTAAACAGAAAAATGCAACATTAGACTCCTATTTTGGGGGCAAAGAGGATCGAAGCGTAGAACAGTCAGAGGACTGTGAGGTCAGAACTTTGGCCAAAGGCCAGGAACACTGAGTGGACTCAGTGCAGAGAGGACCTCAAAGAGACTCTGATGGACAAAAAGCAGAAATTTAGAACAGATGAGAGATGAGAGACAAAGACTATGTTAATAGCCTACGATAGAGAAAATACACCTTAAAAAATAGACTAACTCAAATGGCAAAGGAGGCCCAAAAGGGCAATGAGGAGAAGAATGCCTTAAAAAGCCAAATTTTCCAGATGGAAAAAGAATCCCAAAAGCTCACTGAGGAGATTCATTCCTTCAGAGTTAGACTGGAGCAAATGGAAGCTAATGACTTTATGAGGAATCAAGATGCTGTTAAGCATATCCAAACAAATGAAAGATTAGAAGGCAATGTGAAATATCTCATGGGAAAAACCACTGACCTGGAAAATAGATCCAGGAGAGACAATTTAAAAATTATTGGGCTACCTGAAAGCCATGATCAAAGAAAGAATCTAGAAATCACCCTTCAAGAAATTCTCGAGGAAAATTGCCCTGATGTTTTAGACCCAGAGGGCAAAATAGAGGTTGAAAGAATCCACAGATCACCTCCTGAAAAAGATCCCCAAAAGAAAACTCCCAGGGATATTATAGCCAGGTTCCAGAATCCCCAGATCAAGGAGAAAATACTACAAGCAACAAGGAAGAAAAAATTTCAATATTGTGGAAACACAATCAGAATAGCACAAGACCTGGCAGCTTCTTCTCTTAGGGATTGAAGGGCATGGAATATGATATTCCAGAGGGCAAAAGAGCTGGGGCTGAACCCAAGGGTCACCTACCCAGCAAAACTGAGTGTTTTGTTTCACGGGAAAATATGGTCATTCAGTGGAATAGAGGACTTTCAAGCATCCTTGAGGAAAAAACCAGAGTTGAATAGAAAATTTGACATCCAGACACAAGAAGCAAGAGATGCTTGAGAAGGTAATCAGGGAAAAGAAATCAAAAGTAACTTATCAAAGTTAACCTATTTACATTCCTACATGGAAAAAAATAACTGTGACTGATGAAACTTTGCTCAGTATGAAAATAATGTAAGAAGGGTGTATGGGCATATGAATACATATGTGAATGTGTGTATACATGTTTACAGTTATACATGGATAGAGGGCACAGGCTGAATTTGGTGGGAAGGGATGATACTTAAGGGTGAAGTTAAGAGGTGAGAGAGGAAAGTGACAAGAGGAGATGGGGAGAGACAGGGTAGGGTAAACTATATC